>NWSH02000519.1:8623181-8638957 GCA_002382865.2 Heliothis virescens | reverse complement strand
TCAGACTTGTGCAATGCCACCTCTAAGCCCAGCCGCCGGATCCTACCCACGACGTGCGCGACACCAGCAGTCGCGCGTATGGCCGCCTGCCGGTACGACTTCCCACGCGCTGTAACTAGCGTATCGTCGGCGTAACATATGACACCGACGCCGTGGAGAAGCGCACCGCGCAGAGCCCAGTCGTATCCTACGTTCCACAGGAGTGGCCCCAATACCGACCCCTGCGGAACGCCGCACGACGTCTCTCGCCGACCCCATCCTTCTCGACCCGGGTAAATCACCGATCTTTCCGACAAATAGGCCCCGACAATACGTTGGAGGTAGCGCGGCACCCCGTGGTACCGGAGTGCTTCTCGGATGGTACTCCAGGGCAAGGTGTTGAAAGCGTTAGCGATGTCGAGCGACACCGCCAAGACCACTTCACCCCGGGCAACTGCCTCCTCCGCAAGGACCCTCACGCGCATGATCGCGTCCACTGTGGAGCGCCCCTGGCGGAAACCAAATTGGTTGTCCGCCAAATCCGGCCCCTCCCTGGTCATGTGCTGGACGAGGCGACTGGCGATGATGCGCTCGAAGATCTTACACACCTCATCCAGCAACACAATTGGCCTGTACGCAGATGGCGAGTCTGCGGGGCGCCCCTCCTTCTTGAGCAGGACCAGCTTTCCGGTCTTCCACCGGCTTGGAAACTGGCCCCGCTCCAAACATGCGCTTAGGAGCCCTGCCAGTCGGGGCCCGAGAGCCTCCATGGCCAGGACCCATGCACGGCCTGGGATGCCGTCAGGCCCTGGGGCGGTATTCCTGATACGAGCCACCGCCACTCTCAACTCTACCCGGGTCACTTCGGGCACGTCGTCGTCAATGTCGTCTTCCGCGTCGGGCACATTACGAGGAGGAACCATAGCCGGTGGTGTGTGTTCCGGTCTCGACGGAAACAACGCACACACCACCTCCTCCAGCAGCTGTGGCTGGAGACTCCGGGACAGTGGGGGAGCCCATTGGCGCAACTTGCCCCGTATCATAAGGTAGGGGCGTCCCCACGGCTCTCGGTCTAATGTTTGACTTGACTTGAGTTATTTTGTCGTCCATAAAAGGTTGGTTGCTTCTAAAAATATTCGGTCGGCACTTGGTATTCCATCAAAAATTTGCAAAAAGCAAGAATGCTTAGTTTTGAATTCCGCATTTCCTTAGCTCCATAGTGTGACAGACACTCATAAATAACTGGTTGTTGCAACTATCGGAACTGAGTTTAATTATGTTGTGAATGACAAAAGATCATATTTATTTTTAGGTGTTATAGGTACCTTAGGATTCTGCTTACGACATTTTTATATCTAATCTTAGTCATTTGGTAGTCATTATGTATTGTATTAATTCTGAGTCGGTATTTTAATTGTAGGCAAGTGTCTACAGGAGTTATGTACGGGGAAATATCAATTTTGTCTGTGAGCTCCAATAAACCCGAAGGTCCAATGATATCTTTAGCTTATTTTAAACTATTATCGCATACTTATTTTTAATCTTTTGTAATATTTAGTCATCGCTTGAATGTCCTCCATCTATCATAGTTGTGGGTGTTTCCGTTGGTGTTTCATTGGTCTTCCTTGCGTTGTACGTTACAATTTTTGATCAACCCATGGGCAGTCTCTAATACTTGCTACTTTGTTTTTTTTATTTTAATAGGCAATCTAAACAGCCACTAGAAGAAGTGTACTACTAAAAGAAATATCGAAGATCACTTACCCCACAAACGACGAAGATAAGCACAAATCCAAGGAAGAACTCGATGCCGAAGCCTTGCAGCTGAGTGACGTCAGTGCCGAGGCCGGTGACGCCGAGCTTGCCGGCCGCGCGCTCAGGAGTCAGCGCCTTCAGCAGCCCCGAGCCGGCAGCCGCGCCTGCGCACTGCGCGATGATGTACAGCACCGCGCGAGCAGGCTTCACGCGTCCCGCTGATGCTAGGCCTAAGGTTACTGCGGGGTTGATGTGACCACCTGAGATATGACCTATCGCCTGTTGGGCAGAAGAATAAAAATGGCCTTTACACTGTATTCGAGCTCATCACAGAGAAAAACTGCATTTTGTCTAGTTTTGCAACAACATCTCATTTGATTATTTGGAAGTAACAGGTTTCTTCAAAGCTTTTTATTAAAATTGAAATTGTCAGTAGTTAAAGTTCAGGCACGTACCGATACACTGGCGTAGACCGCCAGACCGAAGGCAAGGGCGATGAGCACGATGTCTGGTGCAGCATTGGTTCCCTGAGAGATGTTGATGCACGCACCGCAACCAAACAGGTTCAGTAATAGGTTACCTGTGTAACAAAGATATATTACAGACAAAGGTAAATAAATAAGTCAGCAAATGCAGGACGTTATACCTACGAACTATCCTTAAGTTATTATTGCAATAATGTTATATGATGATTACAACTTTTGCGGTCTAGAATAAATATCATGTTGTTAAATGGGCACAACATCATCAGAAATGCAATGACTATTGTTAAATTAACGTCTCCATAAAATAAAATGATGTAAGCCGCCCTCTGATATCTACGTTGATTCAGTTTTCCTTACATAGTGTGCTATCGTAATAAGACATGTATTTCTGTTTTAAAGCAACCTCTTCAATGATTGCATAATGATACAATTTAGAAATATTTAATTGTATATCTAGGTTTCTCCAGCTTAAGCTGGCAATAGGTTACATTTTCTTCAGATAGCCTTGAATATGTTTTCCAACAATCTAGTTACTTAGTGTCTGAACGTTTCATCTTTAACAGCAATTAAGATAGGTACAGTTGTTTTATAACAAGAAACAATGCGAATCAAAGTAATCCGGTTTATTGAGATAATCTACAAGAGTATGTTTGTTCTGATTTTCCTTTGTTTATAAAAGTGGTCTGCTAGTAAATAAGTTTGCATGGAATATTTCTTGCATCTAGTTATGTGAGCCATGTCCAAAAGAGAATCTTATCGATTTTAATATAATTCTCGTTATTTACGATATTCATAGTATTGTATGACATAACTTGGTTCGGCATGCAGCCTCGCCAAGTGTTCACTGATGTCACCTATTAGGGCTGTTAGATGTCTCCGTTTAAGGTGCTCGTCGTCGACACAATGTGGATTTTTTTCATTCCTAGTTCGGTGTAATTTTCATAGAAAAACTGTGATCATCTGATGTAACGATATTATGTTGCTTCTACAATTAATTCCACATATGTTGCCATAATGGCTTATTCTTGCACGACGCACGCGACTAGCCACAAATAACACGTATGAAGATTATTTAATTTGTGTAAGTACTTTATCTAGCCATAGGTAGCAGTTTTCCTTAATTGTTAATGGTCACTCACCAATAAACTCTGCAAGGAGAGCCCTGCTGATGCCGGCCGCTCCACCAGTCAGCTCGTCAAGCCCCAGCTTTGCTCCTAGTTCACCCATGACTGCAAACAAAACAATTACACGCTATACTTTCTCAATATAAACACAGATTTATAAATAAGCACAAGATTAAGTTTACTTGGAGACTGATGCGTGTTTGAATATCGCGTGTTTGCAACGTTTCACTAGCATTTTGCGATCTAACTTAGTTGTTACCTATTAAGTAGAAGTTACCCTACAAATGGAAATAGATGGAAATAATAATTACTTATTCAGTCCCACAAAAGAGTATTATGGCCGACTAATAACATTTTAGAATTAGTAGAATTGTGATACTTCGTAGATATAGTCGAGTTTTTGTTCAAAAACACGGCTTTTTCCAAAGGCAGCGATACGCATCGCTAGTTTACTAGATCTGATAACGTTCACCGTTCGGTGATTAACATTTTCAAACAATGGAAGTGGTAAAGGGACCAGTGCGCAGTGGTTCGGTAATAACTTATAGCTCTGTGTAGGTGGGTAATAGTATAGTAGGGAAATGGCTCATGTGATGACCGGACGCAAATTATACTAATTAACTGTAGGGTGAACGGTCCAGTCGGCGCTTTTACTCTCAGTGGAACAATTCACAGGAAATTGGGAAAGCGCCGGATACCAGATAAAGCTCCGATGACTTTTGTGGAACTTCACTGAATACTTTTAATTACAGTGGTTTACGTCATCGTTTTGTGGTTTAATCAACTTGTTTATGTATTTCCTGATACTGTGGTAATTATGCACATAAAACGCAACACAGGTAGGTACCTAAGTAGTTGATGTCATTCGTTCCCGTAATTTACAATCTTTACACAGGAACGTATTTAATAACAATTACTAATTGTTTTTGAAAGCTAAAGCAAATTATATATTTTATATATTCCATTTATTTCATGAAAAACAACATTTAATTGGAGCTTAAGTGCTTTGTAATTCTCGTAATACGTCTATCAGGTCTTATTATAAACAGCGTCAATTTTCCTTGTTTCCTTAGAATACCTAGGATAGGTATTGTATTCCCTGTATTTTGCATTTGTTTTAAAAACAGTTCAGCGTAAGATATGCATAAGGCAGTTTGAGACCTTGGCTGTAATCCATAATTCCTTCGGGTGTGTGCAAGTAGTCGCAAGGTCTATGCCGTTTACCATGACCGCACCACTGAGTAATTATTTGCCATAAAAGCCTGATGTCAGCTCTTAAAGGGCGCAAAAGTACACGTAGAGATATCTGTACTCAGTAATTTAATGCGTTTGTGCATTCAGTAACCTCCAGCCGTCTTATATTGTCTGCTTCTTGGAAAATAAGTTATTACTAGATAATTATCATGTTTCCTGTTTTAAATATCTATAAATAGCACTCTGAGATTATGGTTTTGTCGGATTTATAAAGTCACGAATAAGTTTAATACGTTTCAATTCATATTGGCGTTACATATAGCACAATTGAATTTCCGCGTAAAAGGCACTCATTTCGGGTGTGTAAAATTTCAAGTAATTATTTAACCATCTTATCATTTTGTCAGTCTGTGTAAGCGTCCATACATTTCATAATACCTATATGTTTTAACAAGAGGTAGCCCGTGTTTGAACTAGATTTAGATTTAGCTATCGTGAGTGTGTTAATACTTTGTGATAACAGTGAGTCGCCGCGTCTCTATTGGAGTGTGTGACTACCTCATGAGGCGTTGTTAGGCTTATTTATTTGTACAACCCTGATAATTACATTGTTGAGTAGACAGGATTCGGTGGTTGGATGCATTCAAAACCGCTAAATTTGTAGAATTTTGATGTGCTCTTAGCGTTAAATTTTACACATAATATTCCTTTTAGTATAATTTTGCAACACGCCTATTGATTGCACTATGAATCATGTTGAATGAACAAATCAATATTGAACCCATTCGCTTCAAGTTTTACGACTTGCAGTGTACACGAAGTTAAAGCTACGCTTCCCCCAACGAAAGGGATCTGTCCTATTTTTGTTCTTTTTCTAACATAGCAAAAGATACATTGACTTTCAGAAATACAAATTGCAGAGGTTGCTACAGAGCAGACTTCTGACTGTCTGTCATTTTATTGATTACAGTTCAAATTAAACGTAGGCTTAAAACAATTATTTATTTATCTTATCGACACAATAGTTACTCGATTACCTAGCTACAGTAGCTAAGCCCTGTACCTATTACTCAATGCGTATTTAAATATAGCGTATCGAATGGAATATATCCATATTCTAATTACCTACCAGAGATTGTGTTTACGCTAGGCTGGATCCACGGACAACTGCGTGCAGGTGTTAATAATTATTTACCATAGCGTCACGCATTGATTACTATGGTAATACTTTGTGCTACCATTGTCAGTGTTAATGACGGTCCCGGTGAACATGGGGAAGTAGCCATCATTGTTTCTGGACTGACAGGAAGAGTTACAATGAAGCTGCATTAGCCGCATTGGTGGTCATGGTCAGTTCCCAGCAAAAGAGCTGGGCCAGTATAATAATAGCACTTAACATTTTTCCAGATTTATCTACCTGATCGGAGCTATTGGCCAATGTTTCCAGTGGCATACAAATGGCACGAATAAGTGTGAACTGTATGATCAGTTACACAGGATATGTCTGCTCATTTTCCCGGGCGGTAGAGTAGTTAGTGCAAATCCGCTAAGGTCTACTTTACAAGTTTGTGCAAGGATGCGGAAGTGACAAGTTCTTAGCAGACAACCGTCACTTTAACTCTTGGTCGAAAAACTCCGTGACTAATGTTTTGATGATGGACAATTTGGAACTGATGTACAGTCAGCTTCAAAAGTAGCTTAACAAATCTAAATTTTCAAAACAGCTAAACACCGTTTCGTCAATAACGTACCGGACTACTCATCTACTTTTTTTGAGGGTTAGAATTTAAAGCAAATTATGGCATTTGTCTTGTTAAGAAATTATGATCATAGACGTTGTTAGGCACTTTTAAAAATGTTGATTTGCTAAGCGACTTTTGATGCTGACCGTACCTAAGACATGTATTTTTACATCTGATGATAGCTAAATTCTAGGACGCAGACACGTGATTTTTGGAAGCATTTTCAAGGTAAAAAAAACTATCAATACATCTTTACATAGGTACCGTTGGTCCCAAACTATACAATATCCAGTACCGCAATGGCTTAGTGCATAAAAATGGTTACGTATTGATCGGTCATGGTTTGAATTTAAAGAGTTTATCAAATCCATTGATGACTGAGTATGGATTAAATTTTGCGAATACATCCGCAGGAAACGTAATAGGACAAATATTAATTAGCCATTAGCAATTATTTTTATTGATGATCGAATCGTTATACCTAATGATGTCATGATAAGGGAACGGTGGTGACATAAAATCAAATTCACCGTTTAACAAATCTTGTCTATAAAATCAAGGGTTGGTCAAACTCCATTTATTTGTTGATGGTTGGAAACATTTATTCAAGAAGCCTTAATGTATTTACTTAGTATTTCCACATAATGGCAGTAGGTACTAGAAGATAGGTATTATTAAAGTAGTTTGAAAACACCAGAATTATTTTTTGACGTCAAAATAAATTGATTTAAGATTATTCTATACAACTAATGACAGTATGTGTTTTTCCGTTACTTAGAAATTATCGATGATTTGGAGTAGGTGCGATCGACCTTGATTTTCCAAACCGAAAAACTATTATTATGATGGTATCTAAAATATATTAGTAGTAAATAAAACACTGTGGTTATAACGACCTGACATGTCAGCTCATTGTATTGACACGGACGAAGACATTAGTTATTCAAGGTTCAAGGCAACCATTACTAAACGTAACTTTCTGCAGCTTTCAATTAATTTCCTTTGAAGCGACATAACGAATGGCAAGCTTTCTTTGTCACGAAATCGTTAGGTAAACAGCATTAGTTATAAAAACAGTTTATCTTTCATAAATAATGCAAGGATCATTAATTTTAAACCGAATCGAGTTGAAGAGAAGTTTCTCGAAGCTTTTCAAGAAGTAGCTACCTCTGGAAAATTTAATTCTTGGATGATTTGAACAGGGACAACCAAGTGAAACTTGGTCCTGTATTCAAATAAAAAATACCTAAAAGTAGACCGTAGACATAAAGGATTATATTTGCTTTTATAAACTACCATGAAAACAGGAAAATTAATAATAATGTGGCGAGTGATAATAAGTGATTATACTGGAAAAGGCTACTGGAAACTGAATGAGGTCACGGTGAGCCGGTGGAATGTGACACTTTATATATTTAAGATAAGTTACAATTATGTATGTCACTGTTATTTACGTTATTCTTCATATTGTTTTACTTCATATAATTAGTGAAGTGATGAGGCTCTGACTTTACAACTGCAGGTATTGGTTTTAATTAAAAAAAAAATATGTTTTAATAGATACTGCAAAGGAACTGCAAAGGATGTAAGTAATTCAATATTAAATTTTAAAAAATCTAGCCCATTGGTTGTATTTGGGTGCGGCAAACAGAATATTATCAAACAACTTAAGCGCTCTAGTATCATTAGCTCAGAAAGTTAATCCAATCAAAAATTATCGATATCGCAAAGTTAACTATCTCAAGAACCTTTACCTAAATGCATGCATCGATAAAAGATTTTGTAAGTACACACATTATAATAAAACAAAAATAGCTTAGTGTGTTGCACACTCCATTTTCGAAATAAAAATATCCAGTTTTGTGCATCAATTACAATTTACAAAAAAAAATACAAAGATTGCTTATTATTTCTCATCAAGCTTATGTTGATTAGTTACCTGCAATCAAATTAATCATAATGGTTTTACGGAATTGAAAACAAATGATTCACCCTGTCTGCAAAGCTAAAGACGTTTTTGATAAGGTTAAAGAATTATCAAATACAGTACAAGTACGGGCACCTAAGTTTTTTGCTGTCTAAGTTCCTGCCTATAAACAAAACAAACTTAATATGAAACGTAAATTATGAGCTCACCTGAACAATAAATATGCATTGCAATATACTGCAGCTGCATACTTCGTTAGACCATTCGTCACACATAAGTTGCAAGCTAATTAATTAGTAATAGAACTAATAGTACCTCATTGTAATTTCACTCAGCTTCTTATTATTACACAGTTAAGTTAGTAAGGCCACATTACCGAGTGTCTTCGTATTCATACCGTGTTCAGAATTTGATTTGCCTTTAAACATTTCATTGACATTCCCAATACGAATTCTTAAGAATGGACATACCTTACACGTTACGTACTTTGTAGGCGCTATCGCTATACAAAATAGCCATTTTATCATAATAGGCCAGTAATCGGTTATGATTGCCAAATATTTTTAGCCTCATTATAATTCTAGGCTCGTGTCGATTATAGTCGAAATTCCAAATCGATCATTAATCACTCGGACAGTCGTCGTTGATAAGTTAGTGATTGACGATAGTCGTAAAAGTTGGGTGGCTCTAAGTGAAACTTAAATTAATGCTAGCATTGGTTTATTTTTTCATGTTCAGGGTTACATTGTTCCAGTGACATTATTTTACATGTACTTATCACATGACAACAATAGCTTTTATAGAATGAATATTCCACATTTTTTATCAAAACCTGAGGTGGTAAAGTGAGGCACTTTTTATCTAGAGAGTAGAGCCCGTCCAGATGAATATCATAACAGGTTTTTGACATCCACAGTTAAATTACCGTCGTGCAGGCGTCAAATAAGTTCCTTTACTCAAACAAGGGTCATTGACCTACGATGCACTGGAGAAATTCCCGATATAAGAACCAGTGAACATACAAAAAAGATTCTACTTTTTATGCAGTGATCCGTTAAGTATCTGTGTTAAAAACATGCATCAAGCGTCCTTTCTATTTGGAAAAGTCTAAGCAAGGCCAGTTATTTGACAGACCCTGTTTTTTAAAGACTTAAATCAGGCAGGATGTATGTTTTTGTTATTGTAGTGTACAATGAGATCCACAAAAAAATGTATTTATTTTAACATAGGTTACCCAGGATCTAAAATGAAAGAAGTATTAATTGCGTGATAAACGTGTGTGTTGTAGGAAAATCATTTGTTGAAAATTTCTAACAAATCATTTAATTTAACTATTATTGTCACAGGACAGTCTGCCAACAAGTGCATGCAGTAATGCATAAGTTTACGATTTGTGTGAAACTGACACTAACCCCGAGTATTCAACAAGCAAGCCAAGATCGTAAACTTTAAGATTATTGTTTGTATGTCTGGCTAAGAACTAAACAGAAACTAAAATAAACAATAATGGTAGGATGTAGAGCACTTCAAAACTACTTTTAGACCCAACTGTCCAAGTGCGTCGAAGAATATATTAAGGTATGACCAATTTACAGGGATTGTGCCAATTTAAAATTTAATATTGTACTAAATACAATAAAGGTATTCTAGAGAACACTTCATGAAACATTTATTTATAGAGTTCTCAGTTCGATATTGAGATGATCTTGGCCTTATCGCATTATCTACATTTCTTAATGGAATTAATGGAAAAAGATTTGGAAGAAAAATACGTCACGGTTGGGTAAACATTATCATATCGGAGTATCATTATCACAAAGGAATTTGTTTGAAGAAAAAGTTATTTTTAATCCATTTACCGGAGCGGTGACGACGTCATGCTTTTATTTACTACCTTAGATAAACGTGATTACTTGATTGTAATTTTTGCCAAGGATTAGGTAGTAATCGCGGTATTAGCAATAATTGGTGTAGCATGGTCACATTTCTTATACTTACTGCGGTAAATCATTATGGCATACCGTTACGTAAGTTCGGACTTTTAATTGGACCAAATTCTCTTGTGCGTTCCATTCCAAGAGTTTGCCTTGGGGTAACTTACATGATTTACGGATTTGTTTTGCAAGTACTTCACAAATTCCAATATGCTGACCATCACAAGGAATTCAATGTTAATTCACAATGACAATTTGTCCCAGAGGATGAAATGTTGGCTGTCCGCGTCGAGCAGCCTTCGAGTTTCCTTAATAGTCTTTGGCGCAGACAGCTCACTGTGGCCTCTACCCGCATGCAATCATTACCAGAACCACTTAATTATTCAAAACATGGTCCTATTATAATGAGAAAAACCCGCTTAAATGGTAAAAAGATTTCTATGACACACTCCGGATACAAAACATTACAACAAAGGAAATAATCGTATTATTTTTTAATGATTAGCGAGAAAAGGCACGCGATAATTGCTAATGAATGGAAAATATTATCTGCATAGTCTAGCAGTAATCGTTTGCATGAATCATTTTAATGATAAATATTTAAATTATCCACAAGTTGCAAGAAGCTAGATTTTAACATCGATACGGTTGAGGTGGAATGGTGAGAAGGTAATCGAGACAGATGCGGTCGCGTCACGTCATGTTAATTCAAAGAATCACAACAAATGGAAGCTCTGCCTCATATTTAAGTAATGGTATAGTTTCGTGGTTTCTTTTTTAGTTCAGCAGAACGTAGCCGGTGACATGAGACATTTGGTCAATTGTTGTGATGAACATTAAGTGATTAAGGTTGCTAACCCATCTTCGCCTACGAGTGCAATAATTCGCTTCCCTCAATTGTCAGTTATGTACTATTACAGCGTGGGTCGAGCGAAGTGGTCCAGCAGGTCATGTTCTTTTTATATCCAGATCTAAATAGAAACAATGCTCCTAAACGAATCTGACAAAATGGTCTATAACTCATACCCACGTGCAAACGACAAAACGATGTGGGTTTTTGATGGATGGTTCCTGGTGGCCCTAAGTAGATTTATTTAGTTTAATTTACAATCATTTCATCCAGCACAAGAATAAGCAATGCTACACCATTGGTGAACTCCTAGAGTTGTTGGAATTACAAATCATAGTGCGAATACAAAATGATACTGTGACTAGGATTAGATAGGTAGTAATCGAATCAAAAGAAACCTATCCTCAAATACTACGTAAACGATGAACCAGTTCTATGTATAGTATTTTTTAGATTTTATAAATGGTTTTGCATATAAGACAGGCCCAAGTTTTATTAGGATATTAAGCTACGTCATATAAAAGTGACAGATAACTTGGGTTTTTTTAACGTTCCTTTCTAAGTAATTGGCCGTTTTTGAGAACTATGATTGCGGCTTTCAAAATCGGCTCTACCAAAAAACCAACTATTAATAATATGACTCATTTAATTTTAGGAACTTATTAAAGATTTTTATAGGAATTTATGTGAAGATAAGCTTTCGATCCACGTTTCCGCTTAGCATTTTGTACGCTTGGAGGAATTTAAGATCTTGTATGGTACTAGAGTTATCAAGTTTACAAAAGTTATTTTTGGTGCGTAAGTAATTCATCAAAAACCAAATTTCCTCCGGGAGAACCGACAGAACACTGGTACCAATTAACTGTCCATTACGAAGACACACCTAACTATCGAATAAGAACATAGGCATGATGTAGTAATGGATCCACGCCACAAATGGCAATGAGGTAATCGTCGGCTTCCCTCAGGGGAGGCGCCGAGGCGCGCCTGTTTAACGTGACTGCCGACACCGCATACTTCCATTCTAATATTCTAAGAAGGTTGTAATATTTTATTGTTTAGCTATTATAGCTCACGGAGGTAGGGCTTTGCGTAATGTTCGATCAGCTGGAACTTTAATACAGGAAAACTGTTGTAGGAATATTGTACATTTCCAATTCCATGTCTCTGACTTTATGCAATTTCTTGGCTGTTTACCAGCGGACGCATAATTCAATGTCTTTAGATTGGAGCAATATTTAAACAGCGCTTCTTTCCCCTTAATAAATGTAAGCAAATGCCAATGTCAAGCGGTTAGTTTCCGGGTTTAAGGATCTGACAGAGTGACACTGGTTGGTACGAATCGGCGCCCTACCACCAACACGTGGAACCTATTAATGTCCCCAAAAGTGTGTTTGTGACAAGTTTACCCTTCTTTTGTATAATGTTCTTTATATTTTATTACTTTTTCTTTTTCGTTATTACTTAGATTGTGACGATCGATTAATCTATTTAACGAACATCTTGTCGGTTGTTGGTAGGACGAAGGGACTCCGTATAATTAACCTAAGTAATTTGATTCTTCATGCATCGTTGCATTGCCTTACCTTGCATCGTGACAGATACCTTTACCTGCGTTCAGATGTTTACATACAGGTTAATTAATGACTTAATTGTTTACTGAGGAAAGTTCCGAAATATAGCAGCGTAGGCACTTATTGGCCAGTAGGTATTGAATGAGACCGGTATGAACAACAAGGTCAGATTTTTCTGGTACTATTTTTGGAATTTCTTAATTCTTTACCAAAGTTGAAGGGCTATACATACCTTTACATTTAATTGACAAGGTTGAAAGTGCAAAATAAGTACGAACCTTCTAAATTTATAATTAATTCATTAAATTCATATATTCCTACTACATGCCCATGAACCTTCAATTGCATAGAATATCATCAATATGTCTGAGACTGCAGAGGATTGATGGCCCTCATTATTCTATTTTCTCAATCTATGGTCATAATATTTTGCGACCTACACGACTTGCATCCCACTAAAGTTTTATGGATCCCAGAGATCTAAAGATTAGGTACACTCAAGTAATCAGCTAGACCCTAGTGTATTTAAATCTTATTCTTATGATTGATATAATCTAGGTACTACAAGACAGACGATGATGACACAGTGGGACCAATTTCAATTTGTTTGAGGGAAATGTAGATATGTAGGTCCTGGGACACTAAAGTCAAATTCTAAGTGCGTGCAATACATACAATAGACACATATATTAGGTCAGTGGTTGCTCTCACATTATTAGACATTCCAATTATGTCTATTCCTCTACTGTTTCTTTAGTATCACAATAGTATAGATTGAAGTAAGTACCTACTATGATTTCACAAGCGACTGAAAATATTTATTAAGTAAGTAATCTTTATAAAAAAACAATAAAAGCAACTAAATTAGTAGACACACCCAAATTAAAAATATTTTTACCCATATCTCTGATAAGTATGTAGACGTGGGTTTTTATCGATAAATTAGTTTATCGATTTCTGCTTACTTATTATCACCACAATCGGCGTTAATAAATCAATCATTGTTTATTATTATTATTATTTTTTTTTTATTAGCCTGTACTGTCCCACTGCTGGGCAAAGGCCTCCCCCAAAAGTATTGTTTATTATGCCGTCGAAATATTTTTCGGAATTAATATTTCGATATTCGTTAGTTTATTATATATAGATTTATTTTTCTTTTGTTGGTATACGAAGAAACCTACATTATAATTAAAATATACTTGCATTATGATGATGTCTGTACTCACCTAAATCAAATAGTTATAAGATAGTGAGCAAATACAATTTACAAACACCTATGTTTGTCTACATAATGTATAAATAGAAACAAATCAGCTAGGCGCTGTATATAAGATGCCAAAACTTAATTCAGTAATTAAGTAGTAAGATCTATAGCAATTACGACTTTATAATAAGAAGCAATCACAGAAGATCTTTTGCGGTCTTGGTCAGTAACCAGTTATAGGATCTTACTATCTTAGGTATCAATCCCGTCAAACCCATTAGGAGCGGCAGAGTGATTTGAAGAGTAACGTATACTTACAAATACGTTATAGGAAATATGAGAATGTGGTTTAAGTAGCTCAATGACTTGTGAACATCATTTTTTTATTCGTCAAAACCCATGTTATGGTGCCATGAGGTATTATGTTTTGAGGATGTTCTAATTGTGTTATAATTACATTGAATTAAATGGTTAAACTAACCACGGAATATAAACGCGCGGGGCACTTAAATAATCATAATTTGGTATGGGAGTCATGCGAAAGCGACGAAGCAGGACCGCGCGGGTGCCGCGAGGTAGAGTCAATTATCTATGGTGCCCACGTAACGTACGTACTCGCGTGTTTTTTGATTCTCTTTGAGATAATAATGGTGGTGCTCCGACCGGCCATAATTGCATCCCGAGAACTGAGAAGGAAAACGATGGGGTTACGCTCCGTAAGGCCCCATGACTCGGTAATTTCGTTAGAAAAAAAAGAAACATTTCGGAGATTCACGTCTCTGTTTGATTGCGCTAGTTTGAGTAGGACAGACGAGCTACTAAGTTCAATATCCATTAACTTTTTTCTTATTCGGACACGCTCTGATTGTTACAAAACCTTTGTACAAGAAATGAAATATTTCGGCTTTTTGTAAGTGCCCTCAGGCCTTTCGGTCCTTAACACGTTCTTAGTACACTTGTGATTTCTAGTAGTTTCGAATATTTTTGCTTTTTTATTTTGAATAACTGTATCAGATAATAAAATTTATTATCTGTTATTGATCGACGCGATGATTTCCGTCGGATATCTTAATTATCTAATCTGTTTGCATCAAAATAGAAATAACGCATCCCAAAGTCGTTACAGCTTCCAACAAATGTATAAAACGCAGTAGGTACCTACATACAAAACCTACGAGTATCTTGGAAAATCACATTCTTCAGCGTTAAACGCAGTAGCAATTTGTAAAGTGAGTCAAAGCACATAGCGCGTATTGGATGTAGCAAATATGTGTGAAGCAAGTTATCTTAAGATGTGGCCGAGTAAATAATTGCGTTCAGTATCAGCAACATTTTATCACTTTACTGTTTAACGAGCTTAGTTTTATGAGCTCAGTTTAAAAGTGTTTTCTTTTTCGACATCTTTATATAAAAATGAAGAGGTTTAGTTAAGTTTCAGGAGTAAGTAAACAGTAAGAGCATTCTTGCTAAGCGCTTTGTAAGCTTTTTAATCTATCACTTTCGCCAAATTTAAGATTTAAGTACTTAGTTCTTGTTGCCTTTTTTTGTGACATGTTCATTCAGAGATATAAAAATTTTAAAGAAGTCCTTACGATGTGATAAGATTTATTAGACACAGTAACTATAGTTGAAAAATGCGCAACAAACAAATTATGCAAGTTGAATCAAACCATTGAAAATGAAATAGAATATGGCACTCATTTAACGGGGCAGTTGTAATTAGCAGTTTTGGTAAGTTAAAAATTATAAATGGCAAGTTTAATAACTATTTCAGCAGTTAAAACTAAGCAGTAAAATATACAAAAATGAGTAATAAAAAATAATGAAATGGATCAGTGAATATATAACTAGCAAAATAATTAAATGAGCAGTAAAAATGATTAAATGAGCAGTTACGTGTGGGCAGTAACAAATCGGAATTTGTCGGTAAGAAATCTCATTCTAAGCAATTCTATAAACAATGAGGTAGTAAAATGCAAGCAAGCAGGCAACATGCAATCAAGCA
>NWSH02000519.1:8589433-8613847 GCA_002382865.2 Heliothis virescens | reverse complement strand
CGTACTCCTGCTTCTGCGAGCCTCTTTTTTCTAACGTTATCGTGAACAGGGTATAGTTACCATCAAAATTACGACTGTTATATTATGCTCTTTATGTATAATTATAATTTACTTTTATATTATTGCCACCTATTTATTTAGTGCTAGTCAGTCAAACTTATTTTCAAAGGACTACTTTTTGAACAAATAAACTACCTTACGAAAACTAAATAAAACTCATGAAATATTGTGTACAATGATTAAATACCTTGTTTATTTAATTCAAGGCGCGGTTTAACTGTTTTAATAAAAACACTCCGCCCCTAAGACGACCCACTGACCGTATCGGTGTGTGTCGCCGCAAACGACTGTCGCGCGTTTTTGATCTCGTTTGAATAAATGTTTTGAACCAGCCGCCTCTTGGCTTTCTTAAAAAGAGCGGCAAATTCTGAACACTACTAGCGACACCTATTTTATGTTGACTCTATGGCTATTGTTGAGTTATGCGCCATCTATCGTCGAGTAGCGTACCTATATTTTGCACTTTCTAATTTGACATACAATCGAAGTGAATAATCGCGTTACGGCAATGCGAGCCTTATGCGAGCAGTGCAGCCATAGCCAAGCTAAACGTCTAGAAATACAGACATGTTACTGAATTAGGATTAAAATAAACAACAAAGTTTTTTAACTGTTTTTATTATGTTATTTTACTTAACGCATTGTGTAATTGAACTTTTAAAAATCCATTTAGGTCATATTTTATAATATGAATAAGCCATAGGGCGCTTGTCTTAAAACATAATAATTACATAATGTAAAACGTAATTAGATCAATACAGTAGAAACATTGCTAGTGGAACTGATTCATTACATAAAACCTTTGCAGTACCTATAAGTTTACAGTGACATTTACCTATCAGAAATTGCATAATAAAATACATTGGTGTTAAACACTATTATTATAAGTATTTTTATAACGACATCAATGTGTCTTTCTAATATGATAAACGAGGGATAATACAAAACAATGTTTATTGTGCACACTTCACAAGTTTTCACCTAAGTCACATCGCGTCGGCGCCACCTTCTCTTTTTTACTAGGAGATTCTTTATTTGCATCTGGAAAAAAAGTTTAACTTTATCACATAAATAAACTTCCAAAAAATCCATGCCTTTTTATTATCGCAGCTTCTTTAAGAGCAAGAAGTATCGAAATGCGTACCATCTCCGACTAGACTTGTTTTGAGAACTGATTGCCCGTCTGCCGTCGGGAGCTTTATGCCCTGTTTCAGCACCATGGTACCATCCTGTAAACAAAGTAAGCAAGACGATTATAACTGCAGGATATAATGTTAGATAACTCAAGAATAATTTCTGGGTGACTTTCATGTATTTCATTGCCTTACCTTCATTTCTACCAGGCCCTTCTTAGCCATAGCCTCGACTTCTGCTTTCGTCATTACAATTTTCTGTACTTTGACCACCTTTTTGCCGATTTGCATCTCGCATACTTCGCCGCCTCCCATTGCTGTAGAACGAAACATTATTTTAAACAATTTATTCATTTTTTTTTAAATATCGTCAGTGTTGCAAGTTTTACTTACGTCTCGCATTTACCGGTAAAGGCATAGGTCTCACTCCAGGAGGTAAGGCTTTGATAGGTATCTGAAAATATAAGTTTATAGATTTAAATAACGTTCCCGAAAGTCTAGTCCCGTAGTATCGTGAGCAAGGAGGTTTACTTACTTTCTTCAAAGTCTGTCCAGTAGGCGACACTAATGTACTGTTGGGTGGCTTTTGTTCAGCTGGTTTGTCACTCTCCTGAAACATTCACGTACGAACATAAATACAATACGTTAGTTATTCGTCGACATCTAGTTTTTAAGACTAAAATGCGCACTTACGTTAGTTGCTGCAGGAGTTTCTGGTTCACTCTTGGCTTCAGGCGTTTTCTCAGCTACGGGGGCAGTCTTAGACTTGTCTTTTTCATTTTCAGAAGCATCGTCCTCCTCCTCTTCAACTTCCTCCTTCCGTACTTTGGCGGCGCTGTAAAAAGGATATTGAGATTTCCTATAGGTGTATGTATTTTTGTCTAAACTAGTCACCATCCATAATGTATCTCAAGTGTTTGTCAAATTTTACAAGGTCACCTGAGCCAGTTAGTGTGTTTGGTTGCGAAATTCTTTCTCCGTCATTCGAGCTTTGAAGGTAAAACAATTGAAGATCAAGGTTTATTTATTGATTCATTTAGTCAAAAGGTTGGTACAGTTCGCAAAACTTTTTGTCGTCACGGAACATTCGAGTTGCGAGAAACCTGCGAGAATTCTGGGTATCGGCAAATGGGAGTGGGGTATGGACACATTCGAAGACTTGTGTTCCGAATTTCGTTTGAAAACTATATCAAGATAAACGGGATCCTGAATACGTTTATGAATTCCTTTTTATTTGCTTGAGATAAGTATTTCTATTAGTCTATAAAGTGGTTAGTAAATGTGCTATAGGTAGTATAGCACTTACACAGGAGCAGCAACCGCGTCCTTGCGCGGGCGACCGCGTTTCCTAGGCGTAGGCGTGGTTTTGGGCGCCGGAGTCTTGATACTCGACCTGCGTGCCCTTGACTTTGCCTGTAACGTTAAAACAGATGTAATACAATTATAATATTACAATTTAGACGATCAGGGAATTGGCTGGCTACTAATATACAGGTATTGTACAGACGACAGCAGGTCAACGTATACGAATCTGTCAAATTTTACCAATCATNAATATTACAATTTAGACGATCAGGGAATTGGCTGGCTACTAATATACAGGTATTGTACAGACGACAGCAGGTCAACGTATACGAATCTGTCAAATTTTACCAATCATATATTAGCCTACCGCCATTGCGATAAGGTTGAAAATCTATTGCAGAAATTTGACAGATTGTGGTAACTTGATGTGCTGTCGTCTGTATTTAGCTCAGAAGTCAAGGGTTTCATCGATTTGTAAAATCATATTTATGCCAATAAACAATGATTTGAATTATTCATAAAAAAAATTGTGTGGAGAGCGAATTATAGCTTTCGACATAAGGGGTCTTACAACAAATAACATAAACACATGTTCAACACGTGTTTTAGAAAATTCTCCATACAACATTTTCTTAAACACAAGATTAAATTTATATTATTATTTTCCTAAGACCCAAGACTTTTAATGCGAGATCTATACACCAATAGATAATATAATTTTTGCACAGTTTTATTTGTTACCTCAGCAACTTTCTCAGTCTCTTTATATTCTTCATCATCAGTGTCATCTGTATCGTCATTTTCATCGGAATCCTGGGACCTGTACGAACAATTTAGTTTTATTACAAATGCACATATGAATAGCACTCTCCCTTACCAAAATAAATAAATAAAATAAAAAAAAGGTTTATTTCGTTATCAAAATTCAATAAAAGTCGTCACACGTGGAGTATAGTATAAATAAATTCACGAATTTAAAGACGAAACAAGTGTTATGTAGTGAGTTTTGAATTACCTGTCGCGGATCATCTTAGCGTAGTCCTTGATTTTGGAAGGCCTTGTTGATCTGCGAATACCTTCCTCAGAATTGCTCTTGTCATTGCCATTTTTGACTACACTCTACAACAAGATACAAAAACGTGAATTTTGAAAACATCAAAAATAACTACGGCAGTTACTTAATATATTATTGACTGGATTAGTCTAGCTAGTCGAATCACACAACAAACCTTAGGCGCTTCCTTTTCTTTCACCTCCTTCTGTTTAACATCTTTTTCTTTTGTTTCTTTATCTTTAGCGATCTTTTCCTTTGTCTCCTTATCCTTTTCTTCCTTAACGTTACCGTTGTTAGTTTTTACCTCCTTCGTGTCTTTGGGTTCCTTGTTCTCTTTGGTGACAACTCTACGTTCTGGAACTTTCTTCTCTGGAGCGGGTGATTTGGCAACTACTTGCGTTTTCTTTTCTTCTGTAGGCGTTCTGTAATGTGATATTACACAGGGAGTTAAAATTAAAGTTAAAATCGGTTTAATGGACTCTTACAATCTTAGCAATTACCACCATATAAGAAAAAGAAACATTTCTCATTGGTTCGGTAAAATTAAACTAACTGTGTAGAAACTAACGCATTGTGTGACGTACAAAATTCACTTGTATATATTTATAAGTATTTATACAACACATTGTAGAGTAAAATATCGGAGAGAAAACATTGAGGTATTGTGTTTTCGGTATTTTTACTTAGTTTCAGGAGTCTTACCTTGGTTTAGGAGTGGAGGTGTGAATTTGCGCTCGTCTACTTCTTAACGTTTCTAAAGGCTTCGCTGGAGTCTTAGCGGCTTCAGTGCGGGGGTTGGTCTGGAATAATGTAAAAAATTACAAATTTACTAACACTTATTATCTTGGCCGATGTTTTGCAAAACATATTGAGTGTTAGAAACCAGTTTCGATATCCATGTTCCACCTTACTATAAAAAGTGGTTTTAAAAATACTGGCTATAGTGCTAGGGGTAGATACAGTATCTTAAGGATATAGTCCTTAAGCCAGTACCTTTTTAGACCATGTTTTATAATAAGATGGATACCGTTTAGTTTGTACAACTTCAAAGGTAAACTCCATTAAAGTTATACACAATATAAGCATTGGTTAGTTATAATTATTCGTTTTTTTATTTACCCTTTTCAGTTCTTGTAACTCTTTCTCTAACATACGCAGCGACTTATCGCTGGTACCGGCAGAGTTATTCTCTGACTTATTATTGTTTTTCTTCTCAGCAACTGTGAAATTGATTTATGTTTAATTACCGAACATTCTAGAACATACTTGTACTAATTTTGTAATAAAACTACTAACTTGGTTCCACCGCTGCATGTTGTACTACTTTTTTCTTGATTTCTTCAGCTTTACGAAGAATGCTTGCCGTCTGATAAAAAATACAATAACATCATTTATGGAAAAATATTGGCTTTGTATCAAAAATACCACGTGATTGTATGGCACGTTGATCACGACTTGACTCATTATGAATCACGCTTGATCAATATGTATTAAGGTACCTATTTACTTTCTTCTGTATATATGCGTTTACTATTGCAACATGAACGGCATGACAAACAAATTAAACTTTTAGATTTAAGAATACTGATAGGCTGACGTTATTTTTAATCATCGCATCATTGCAAACAGTAGCAGATAAGAAATTGATCATTAATAACACTAATACTGTATTTTTGTCTATTACTTTTTAGGGTTCCGTAGCCGAATGGCAAAAAACGGAACCCTTATAGATTCGTCATGTCTGTCTGTCTGTCCGTATGTCACAGCCAGTTTATTCCGAAACTATTAAGACTACACCATTCAAACTCAGTAGGTAGATGTATTATGTTAACCGCTTTTCGATTTTGATGCAAAAACAAAAAAATAATAATAATAGAAGGGGGCTCCCATACATGGAACTGAAACNTGTCTGTCTGTCTGTCTGTCTGTCTGTCCGTATGTCACAGCCAGTTTATTCCGAAACTATTAAGACTACACCATTCAAACTCAGTAGGTAGATGTATTATGTTAACCGCTTTTCGATTTTGATGCAAAAACAAAAAAATAATAATAATAGAAGGGGGCTCCCATACATGGAACTGAAACAAAAATATTTTTTTTTCGTCTAACCTATACTTGTGGGGTGTCTATAGATAGGTCTTTAAAAATAGGATTAAGGTTTCTAAAACCATTTTTTCTCAAAGTCAATCATTTCAAAGTTAGACACTTTCAAAGTGCAAAAATGTGTGTCCCCCCCCCTGTCATTTCTAAACTACCAGAGTGAAAAATCTAAAAAAAATATATGTTATAGACCTTAACAAAAACTATCAACCAAAATTGGTTTGGA
Organism: Heliothis virescens; assembly: GCA_002382865.2. NCBI lineage: Eukaryota > Metazoa > Arthropoda > Insecta > Lepidoptera > Noctuidae > Heliothis > Heliothis virescens. The sequence goes on along the minus strand of NWSH02000519.1, from coordinate 8,607,969 downwards.
TGAGATACAGTCAGTAGTTTTTGAGATATAGCACTTTTTCAGTAACCGCAAATTATAACTTTGTTATTCATATATTTGTATGAAAAACAAACATGTTGTCGAGAAATGTTTGTGTTTTGGCTAATTGTGGGCAATAGGAACGTTTATTTTTCATAGATAATGGAACGGAACCCTTCGTGCGCGAGTCCGACTCGCACTTGGCCGGTTTTTTTTGTTAAGGAATCACCAATTGTCTAGAAATAATATTATTCTAATGACACTGTTGTGTCATTAGAATAATATTATTTCTTTAGACTATTTTCACTAAGAATAGCCTTCAATGATGGCGCCAAACCAAATGTACTCTCATTCTATATCCATATATGTAATTCATTTAGAAAGGGCAGCGATGGACTGCTCTGTGCTTGTTTTTAACACTAGTCTAAACTATCAGCCGATAAATTGACCCGACGGTGATTATACTATTCTATTAGTCGGTTTGATAACAACCGGATACTTGATCGTTGTATGTACGCACTACAATATTTATCTCCATCCTGAGATTATGAGCGTGATGAAACTATCGGCCGAGTTGCTCTAAAAGAATACTCGTTCTTTGTTCGTTTGGTGTAAACGCATTACGCAACCATAAACGAGTTTAGCAGCAATACCAGAGGCTGTAAAGCTAGCAAGTCACATTAAAGCTAACCGAAAGGATCGAAGCAAAATAATTAATTACGGATTTCAATAATCTATCTATCATTTCCTTACAATTTTGACATGAGATCAATACGAGTAATGTCAAATTTGTATCTCGAGCAATAAAATCCACAGATCGATAGATAATTGAAATCCTATAAGATAAAAATATTTACCGGACTCTCCCCCTTCTCCATGTTGATTTTAGCTGGAGTGACGGTCTTAGTGATGGTGGCGCCGCCTATAGTGGCTATCGATACTGCCTCAGTTATGGGTTTCTCAATAATCTTCTCTGGTATTGATATCGCAGTTCCAAGATCGGGGAGCGCCATTTCCGAGTCGCTCTCTGAAATTGTGAAAAAAGATGATAATAATAAATATAAAATGTTTTTTTTTTTATAATTTTTTATATTTCTTATACAATTTTTTTTATATTTAATATTTAAAAATGTAAACGATATGTGTACAAATAAATAAATGGAATAAAATAAAAAGGTTTGTTTCGACATAATTAAAAACTAACGATGACGCAATGAACCCAGATAGGTTTAAATTGGTTTATAAAGTATATTTGGGAAATAAATAGCTCTCAAAAATACTAGAATAAAGCTAATTTAATTTGTGAAATATTTACCTTCAGAATTAGTAACAGCTTGCCTTTCCTCAGATTCATCTGCTGCGTTTGGCAACTGTAAATAATTACATAAATATGAATAAAATCAAGTATTTTTAAACACCTATTTTTATATTTATACTTATTCTAACACATACCAGATATTCATCAGCCTTCTTCAATTCGACTACCATGTGGTCATCCAGTTCTTTTACTGAAAAGAGAACATATTAATATGAGATATAATTATACTTCAAAACTTATGGCGTATTTACATTAGTCGGTTAGACCCGTTAGACCGTATTCGGCTGCAGGCCGTATTCGGTCACCGACTAATATAAACAGGTATTCATTTGGCCGTATTGGTAAGAATTTCAGTTTAACTGAATGCGGCCGCCGCCTTTGGTGACCGACCTAATGTAAATGCGCCATTAGTGTTATGAAGAGCTTTGAATAATATCTCCTACCATTGATCCCAGTGTCCTCTTCATCTTCATCGACATCCATTTCGGTAGATGACTCATCCTGGAGGAGATCCTAAAATAAATTGCACTATGTCAAAATGTTTACAAACAGCACATATCAAGATGGTTATGATTTATAAATGAGTTCCATTTATGAGATTTTTGTACTCGTTTCAAATGCTCTAATGGCATAGAATGGAAACTTACAGAGATGGTACGAAAGAGGTTGTCTCGAATTTTCGATGTATTGTTTACTAGCTTCTGCCAGCGGTTTCATCCGCTTCCCGAGGGAGCTACTTCCCCGGATAAAGAGTAGCCTATAACCTTGCTAGATAAATGGGCGATCTAACACTGAAAGAATTTTTCAAATCGGTCCAGCGGTCCCTGAGATTAGCGCGTTCAACCAAACAAACAAACTCTTCAGCTTTATAATATTAATAATTAATAATATAGATACTATTTATAACATTAGTAGGTTTTTTTAATCTGGTGTTTTAATTAAAGGAAGTTTATAAGTAGTATTCCTTACCGGTACACTGCGTAGTTCCTCGTCGTGCGCGATGTTGATATGATTGTCCAGCTTCTCCTTGGACGTGAACACCAACTCGCACAGGTCACACATAAACTCCGTACCTTTTGGAGAACAGAGATAACGTTACTTTTATATACTTCTGCCACATTTTATCTAAGAAAACCTAATAAATAAATAAATGAAAAGGAATAGACTGATTCTATTTTTGGACGATTCAAAGTAACCGCGACAAAACCTTAATTAAATGTTTCTACAGCTCTGCTCTCATGATTGTGGTTACAAATAAAAAATACCCATAAAGGATGGGTAAAATCATAAAGAATAATTTTGGATAATTGCGATTACAGCAGCACGGTACCCGAAGCTGTCAAATTTAACCAGTCAAACATTAACCTACCCCCAATATAATAAGGTGGAAAATCTATTGCAGAAATTTGACAGATTGTGGTAACTTGATGTACTGTCGTTTGTTTAACACATATAGTGCAACTCGACAGGCTAAAAAAATAATAATACAATTTCCATACCATTGACATGGGATTTAATATGGGCAGTAACTGCATCAACGTCTTCAAACTTCTCTTGACACAGTGGACAGGTGAGATTCTGCGTGGCATGTATGGCGGAGTGGTAGATGAGCTCGTCTTGTGTCGCGAAGCTGTCCTCGCACTGTTCGCAGCGGTACTGGTCGGTCTCGCCAAATGGACCCCGGCATGTACGTATGGTCTCTCGGTGTTTTAGACGAAGATGCCTGGGAAAATTATAAAAATTACAGGGTCAGAGAATTTTATAGCTATTTATATTGATAGCTAGCATACTTCTATAGTAAAATGTCAAACTATCGTTATGATTATTTTTCCTGAATTGATAGTGGAATTTAATCAATTTATTTATTTGTATCAACTTTTTTACAGATTTTGGTAAAACTTAAACATATTCATAAGTTTATAAAAACTACGTCTAGTAATAATTTATTCTTCTTTCCTTTTTAAAATATATTTTTTTCTTAAAATTGGAACCTTTTTTACCTTGTATAGTGATGAGACTTGACGAAGCTTTTGTTGCAATACTTGCATGGGAATGATCTATCCTCGTTATGAGTGCGCACATGTCTTGCTAACTTCGGCGACGTTGTGAAACCTTCAATAAATTAATAAAAAAACCTTTTTAATTGACTTAGAGTTGCTAACTTAACGAAATATTATAAAAATTTATAATTAATAAAAAAATCGTATGTTCATAGCTTATAATAAAAATGTATTCGCTAGCGCCGTGTGATTATGAATGCTGGACCTGGCCCTGAAACAAGACGTATTGAACGACTTACTCAATTTGCAGAACTTGCATGAGAATGACTCTCGCCCGACAATGGGTATGTCATCCAGGAAGGAGTCGTAACGAGGTGATCTGAAGGACATAACATTAATAGATGAACTTAGTCGTGAATGTTTAATATCCAAATATTATTTGCAAATCTTACCTCTTCAAGCAAGATTTCCTTTTTCGTGTATCGTTTTTTGGTGCCTCTAAGACCTCTAATGATTGGTGGTTTAATTTCGGTTCTAAAGGAACGAAGCATGAAAGATGATGTAAAATAGTGTAAAATTGAATTTTCTATTGTTTTTGGTAATGATAAATGTTAGAAATGGGTTTACTTAAGCAGTGGCGGCGCTAGACCAAATTTATACGTCGGCGAAATTAAGTTCGCGAGGCCCCGCTTTTGTGTGTGTGGGGGGGGGGGGGCTACCAATTTATAATTTTTTTTTCAGGTCGACGTGTAAACGTCGAAAAGGGCGCAAGCGGGGCGAATGTGGTTTGTTTTGTCAGTTTTAGGTCAAGTCATTAAAAATATAATTTTGAAAACGAATCCTACCTACTCATATTGTAAAGCTGAAGTTGCCGCCATCACAAGCTGCTGGCAATATGTAAAATGAATGCGCGAGCGAAGCGAGTGCGAACATTTTTGTAATTTCTAGGATTAAACATGATTGGCGAAACGAAAATAAATAGGTAACTAGTTTTTCTGCGAGGCCCCCTCAGGCGCGAGGCCGTCGGCGGTCGCCGACGTCACCGACGCCTAGCGCCGCCACTGTACTTAAGGAATTGTATGATCAAAATCTAAGGTATCTGCTACAATGATGAATAATTAGCATTTAACATAATATGTAATAAGGACAAAGTATAATCTACTTTATGATAAAAATCATGCAAACATTGAGCACTACAAAAATAAAAGATGACTTACACAAACTTTATGACAGAATTAAAAAATATCGAGTAGAAATTTAAAATTATATAATTACACAAATATAGACATACCTTATTAGCATTAGGAACAAACTGCCACTGTGAAAAATACACTTTCCAAATAACTACACAATTCGCGATTGCTTATAAAATATAGAACAGTAATAATGCTGGAGAGTGCAGGGTCATTTTATAACAATAAGAGCTTCAGATCAGCTCCAACACATTCTAATTTCATAAAATTAAAATGTCACAAGCCGTGCATGTGTATGAAATGAAATGACATCATAAGCTATGAACACACGAAAATAAAAACATAGTACAACTTTTCGAACATTTAAACTAATTAAAAATAAGACAACTTATAACATTTAAAAATTACATGAGAGTTGACCTTACCTTTGGCACGTTTCTGTTTCCCCTTTTCTTGCTTTACATCGGTTATAACCTTTACTCTAGCACTTTTAGATCCATCATCGGAACCATCACCAATCTGAAAATATTAGTACAACTATGTAAAGAAGTGAAAATAATAATGATTTTTTAATTGAGAAAATGTAAGGACTTTCATAATATTTCTACTGAATATGAATACTTGAAGAAATTGGTCCAAAACAGTCAATAAGCCTATCACCAATCATGTTCCTAAAATATCTATCTACAGCAGAGTCCAACTGCAAATATGATTTAAGATACCCATACCATACAGGTAATTATGAAATTCAATTAGTTTTGTTTTATTGAATTAGGTATCTATTATTTACCTTAACATTGTAGACATTTTCATCATCCTCCTCATCAGTGTCGGACTCCTGGGCTGTCACATGAACAGTGGTGCCACCCTCTATGACCGTCTTCATTAGAGGGACTTCAGGTGTTTTGTGTGCCAAACGAAACAACTAAAATAGTAATAGAATTATTCATAGACACAATTATAATAAACGATTAACATATGAACAATGAATTTATATTGCATGAAATAATTTAAATATTTCATCATTTCACATCATTCAAGGTCTGATTAATCTTAACTTTATAATTCAAATAATTTTCATACTTAAATATTTGATAAAAATCTTGTTAAAATAATTGATGCATTAGAGTGCCACAGGAAAAAATAATTTTGAAATATGACATCCACTTTTTTTTATCAGTGATACAGAAATTATTATGTACAATTTACATTTATTTAAGAATTTTAAACAACCAGTGTGTCATCTGAGCAATTAACCAGGGACAATTAATATTATTAAGATTTGGTTGGAGTCTTGCAAGTAAGGTGATCATAGCGTAGATCTTGGAGTGGTTCCTATGGTAAAGCATACATGTATATTGATACTTCACACTCACTTTGAGCAGAGACTGTGGCCAGGACATAGATGTCAATGGTGTAGCATTCTGTACAAATTGTAGGATATGCTCATCTGCTTGCCTGCATATATGCTTGAAATCATAGCTCATTTCCATGAAAAATTTGCAGCGAGCACAAATATAAGTTGGCATTTTATCAGAGGGAAATGCCTGGAAACAGAAATTTATTTACACACAATGTTTATTGTTTTTAAAACCATTTTATTTAGAAATTTAATTAAGCAAAAGGAAGGTTTGTGGCCACCAGATGGCGCCCATTGGACAACAATTGGCACAAATTCTAAGATCCTCTTTCATTACAAAATAATCTTAGAGAGAAATTAAATTGCATGCATACATAGTTGATCATTATTGCATGTTTTCAAAAATACTATTGACCACGACAAAAGAATACATAAAAAATCTGACTATGGTTATTAATATTATGTACAGAAGGCGCCATTATGTTACTTTACGTAGACAAAATCATATTTTACTAAGAAATAAATGACAAAATAAATTAAAATTAATATTAGAATATAAAGATTCGTATATATACCTCAATATTGACGCAAGACAATATTTTAAGTGGAAGATTAACATTGTTTTTAGTAGCTCGCTTTTCATAAATACTTGTTAGCGTATCGCCTTGAGCTAAACAAAAACGACAAAGTTTAAAGGAAGACAAAGTTTCCTTTCTCGCCTCCATTGCTATCACCGATAATAACACAACACTTCACTAAAATAAAACTGGTATTTTACTCCATAACCTCTACTGATTATCACAAAATCACAAACGAAATTGTTTGACACTAGCGCCACCACAAACGTAACATAGTGACGCGTAAAGAGACGCTATCGTGCAGCGCTCGTGGCGGTCAGTAGACGCAACATTTTTTTTGTTATTTCTACTCACCACTAGATGTCAGTGTCAGTGCCACCTGTATCAGTTTTGTTTTTACTATTTCCTTTGTTCAGAATTCTTTAGTATGTAGCGATTACATTGCTTGTAATGTTGCTATCTGCTCCACTTGTATCTTTATCTTCAGTTAATCTGAGGTCTTACCGAGCAGACATAGCCGAAAAAAATGAACCACCGAACTACTCATCCAACCCATAGGACATGGTGTAATGATAGGTACCTAAAGCTTGAATTATTAAGGGTGTCGGATCGAGGACGACCTGGAGCAACAAATTTTTTCCTAAAGGACAGCAGATGCACCTTGTGCCAAAGCTACCTACTATTTTTGTTTGTTTTATTGAGTATTTACTACCTAGGAGGTAACTAGTTAGTAGTTTTCTGTGGTTTCATCTGCTTCCCTAGAAAATTACTTTCACATCCGGAAAATGCTACGTAGTTACATGTAATAGTAGGTAGTGTAGGTACTAACCAAATTTGCCGAACTAATTTCAAATCAAAATTTGATCCTAATTGGGTTAGACGTTTTGCGGTGAAAATAACAAATTCAATATCGCGTTGTTGAGTAGGTATTAGGATTAGGAAGGGTTGGTCAAGAGATAAGAACCACAGTTTTAGGCTGCAGTTTGCCCAGGTGAATGAAACTCACGTGGATAGGTAGGTATACCCGTGGGAATTGCGGATTTAACTATGTAATAACTTTTTTTGTATGTATCTAACAATAATTATAGCTATTTCCCGCGGACCACGGTTACATTCTTGTCCCATGAAAATTGTATGTTGGCTTACCTACCTGTTTAGCTTTTGTCCCCCACATTTTTCCAGCGGAAAATCATCAGATGCTGTGGGTGCAACATGAGGGAGTGTCAAGCTTTTACTGACTAAAACCCACGGTGTTCCTCCTTGAGCCCTTTGTACCAGGACCGCGGTAGTTCTTTCGTACAAAATTTTGTGTAATGTGCTAGTTACTGGACAGTTTTGAATGAAAGAATGTTTGTACCGTGCAGCAGTCAGGCGGATCATTTCTTGAGAGTGCAAGTTTATCCATCGTATTATAAAGAGGTAGACACCTAGTCAATAAATAGGCTATGTAATTACAGTAGGTACAAGTACCTAATATAGCACATATGGTCACTCTTATTATCTTTCCGGACTTTAAAATTATTTATGACTGCCGTACAGCTGTTGCTGGAACTTATCAAAAAATTATAGTATAATGACACAAAGAATGATTGGAATTAAATTTAAGTAGATAAGATTCGATAGCTACACATATTATTTAGTTAGGTAAATACAGTATCTAGTAATTATTAATATGATTATATTATTTGTTATCGGACTTACAAGGCTAATTCCAATGTGTCAACATCTCATAACTTCACAGATGCTCTAAATCGTTGCTCTTATGTTGTGTTGTGTGGTGTTATAAGTGTTCCGAGTAAACAACAGCCTATAGTTATGGAATCGAATGATAAACCGTTACAAAAATCGAGACATTCTCTTGATAGTGCTTTAGTGAATAGAAATAATGCGGCAAGTTCGTAAGTTACATTATATTAAAATAATTTAATGAGTGTTATAAAATAAACAAAGAATAATAAAATGAAAAAGTATGTATTTTAAATAAACAAAAAATGGGTACGCCTTAGGTAAAGATTTATGCATCTAAATCTACCTTATAAAGTTTTGGCGGACTTTGTTCTTGCTTTGCTTGTTTTACTTAGGTATAATAGATATTAAATAAATTATAATGAGCTGTGGATCAATACCTTAGGCATTGCTCAACAGATACTTTTTTACACAATTTTGGTTTCAAGAATTTGTTTCACTTTTTTTGTCGGAAATCAACCGCTTCGACTGTGTTTGTAGTAGGTAGATACTGCAGTAGGAGTTAGACTTTTACTGACTCAAACTCACCTTGTTTCACTTGGAGTCTTTTGTGTACATATCTACCTACCAGGGTTACGCACGGTAACTCATTCGATTAGTCCCGCGGCCACTAATGGTCTCACCTAGAAATATTTTTAACTTAAAACTTTGTAATATCTGAAAATTTATTGTATCTTATATGTGGATAGAAAACCTTAAAAAAAAAGATTTTTCTTACTGAATTGAAAAATGTTACTAATGAATGCAAAAACAGGGAAAATATGCATTTCATAGCCTGAAAATGACGAGGGAAATAAAGTTGATAGAAAAAAAATACATTTTACAAATAAGGCATTATCACATCGTAATAAACTTAATTAACCATGAACCAACGTGACTTGGTAAACTCCGATACCTGTTATCCTGGCGACGGTTAGGGATTAAATTTTCCATGACCTAAGTAGTTTTGACTGATCACCAGTGAAAACGCGGTAAATAGCTAGTATTTCCATATAATTAATTTACAGATGGCGGCCCAGGTCTTTCGCAAATATCGCCAGCGATTACTTGAGAAGAATAGATCCCATGCTGGAGTCTGTGGGCGTTCAGACTACGAACACGAATGACACCAACAATAACAGCAACAATAATAATAACAGAATCCAGGAGCAGCCTGTTGATGATACCGTGGAATTGCGGAACCCTAACAAGGTAAGGACTATGAATCCCATTGAGAATGGTAAAGGAAGACCTGTCCTAAGATTAAACTGACACCAAAGCCCAGTCACTACCTCCGTTAGGGTTTTTTTTCTCGCATTCTGTTCGCAGAGCCTGAGAAAGGGAAATCCTTTAAATTTGATACTTTATATTCTCTTGGGAGGTACCTATTTTTTGTGTGGACCAAAATTAAATTTGTTTTATCATTCATAGGTTTCACGAAACTTTGCAGATTTTACAGTGCAACGCGCCCCTCTCCTATTAGAGTAGAGGAGCGCGTTGCACCGTAAAATTATGTAGAGCTTAAATTCATTTTTTTATTTTAGATTACAGCCTTGCAGCCAAGGGTCGCATCTTTAAAAAGGGATAAGAGCATTAAGCATACTGTGGTGGACGTCGTTATTGTGGAAGCGAAGGGACTCCCACACTCCCCGCAGGATGGCGCTTCACATGCAGTTTATTGCAAATTCAGGTAAATATACCATATTTTATTATTTTAGGTCTAAGATATGTCATGTTGCTCCATAGGTGAGGGAAAGATTGATGACCCATTTCTTAAAAGTCATAATAATAATTTTGCATATTTAGTACACCGTTTATAGAACTTTAGGTTCTTAAGCAGTTCTTTTTAAGTCTTCATACTGGTCTCTTACATACAGTAAGGAGCATTTACTTAGTTTCTAAAACGAGTTACATAAAATATTTGAACAAGGCTTTTTGCAAGGATTAATTTGATCGTTTGTTACAGCATGGGTTCTCAGTCACATAAATCTAAGTCGGTACAAGCCACGCGGCAGCCACAGTGGCGAGAGAGGTTCAAGCTACATCTGAGCAACGATCAACTATTACACATTTCTTTATGGAACAAGGGCAAACGGAAGAATTTTATGGGAAGGTAAGCTTTATTGCTATTACTTTATTAGGTCTGCATCTGAATTCTCGACAAAAAAATAAAAATAAAGAAAACAGGCATCTGTTCTGGTAAGGACATACTTGTTGACCAATAAAGATAAATATAAACCTGAATAAAATCGCGGGTTAGGGTGTTTAAATAGTTCTGGAGTGGTGATAAGGTACATACTAGGTTTTTGTGACGATATTTAATGATTAGTATCCCTTTAATAACAAACTCTTTAGTCTAACCGCGATAAGTTTTAACCAACACATGAAAGGAGCTATACTTACACCCGTTACCTGTATAACACGGTTACATTCTTACTATGCGTTTTAAATATTTTCATTCATACACTCTAATAATAAATATTGCTTATAAAATGATGCACGGGGGTTTGATCGTGTTAATTAATGGAGCTAGCAGACGTGCTTTTATTAGTTGTTTGTATAAACGTGCCTGTTATCATTTGCCCTTCCCGGAGGTCAGGGGCGGGAGGTGTCGCGTTCAACATCATTGAACTTGCTTATTTTTTATTTTAATAATTTTTTTACGTTCACTATATCCGCTGGTCAGTCAATTATAATTTCTGTACTCCTTATTTTTATCAAATATCTCTCTAATTGAAGTTATTGGTGAAAATACAATATTTTTTGGGTATTCATGGTAACTTAGTTAAATTATTTTAAAAGTTGTGTTCTAGATCTATCGTCCCGGGAAAGAGAGCGCACTCACGACATCTGGCAGGACTTGGATGAAGGCTATGGCTCGGTACATTTGTCCATCACGATGTGTTCCACTCGCGTCACTGAGAACTCTAACCACCTGGTGCCGAGCATTGAGCCTAATTTGGAGGACATACGATCTAAATATGTACGTATTTATTATATTTTTTTTACCTAGAATATAGACTCATGATACATTAGAGACACAATAAAGCATAGAAGTAAATATTGAACACAGGTGTGTTTTCGTAGCACTTTGCTACGAAGCTACACGTATGTATTTGCGGTTGTTAGATTTCGTAGAGGTGCTACGTGAGGTATGCTACGATAAACATTCTCGCGTAAGATATGGCTTTCCGCATATTGGGAGGAGATTGGGCTCTATAATACCCCCAATAATTTTTCAGGCATTCTATAACCTGAACCCAGACACGACTGTTGTCGGTCAGCTACATGTGAAAGTGATTGGAGCTAAGGGCCTGAGCGGCAAGCCCAATGCGTATTGTACCCTAGAGTTAGATAACGAGAAGGTGCAGACCCCATCAGCGAGCTCTAGCTCTGAACCTGTGTGGAATAAGACCTTTGTATTGTGAGTACCTTCTAGACTTTTGTGGAAGGGTGACATGGATGCTAAATGCGTAATTGGTAGACCCGCTTGTAAATATGCGACAAGTGTAACAGTGATTGTTTCTAAGGCATTTCTACTACGCCTTACGAATTCCAAACTGTGTGACTTTAACAAAAACTTTTTCTGTTATTCACTTTTTATTTATTTAATTTGGAAAAGATTAAAAAGATACACCCTATCTCTGGATTAAGTCCAACGATAACCGATACCTAATACACTTAAGTACATATTTTGATCACGCGCAATTTAAAATTCAAAACACGTTAGGATATACTACGCATTGACAAATATGCGTAACTATCATAATTACCTATACAATAATACCGTAATGCACCTTTTTATCAACCTTATAATTTAAATCCATGACTATAAGGAATCGTGGTTAGCCATGCTTTTTTCAAATGTGTGTTAAGTACCTTTTTGCCACGTTTTACATGAATTTTACTCTTGTGTATTTCAGCAATATATATGATGTTTCTTCGACGCTAGAAATCAAAGTATACGATCGTTCAATAAATTCGTTGCTATACGATTTTCTGGGCAGAGTGATAATACCGTTGCTCAGGATAAACAATGGCGAAGAGTGTTGGTATGCTCTCAAAGACAACTGTAAGAGAAAGAGTGCCCGCGGGAACTGTCCGAGAGTTCGGTTAGAAATGAACGTGTTTTGGAACCCTGTAAGTATCCTCAATCGTAACTAAAAGAGGAACATATTTCTGAATGAAAGCGATTGGAGCTTTTCTGTAACACTAACAGGAAAGTTTATAAGGACCACTTCTGCACCCCAATAAGTGGTTTGGTAAAGAAGTGCTCTTTATATCAAACAGAGGCTTAAGATTCGACGTCTAACAAACGTGAACAAAAACTTTCCAGTTAGTTATATGTATTTTCCTATACCTATACAACAAGCCAAGGATGTTGAACCTTCATTATCGATCGATCAAAGCGGCGGAAATGTTAAAATTTCACAATACACAAGACTTCACCTGATAATGAATTAGATAGGTAGGCTAATCCGTAGGCACAATGTCAACTTGCGACACTGTGTGGTAAGATAAACAAAAGACTTAAATTATGTTATCTTTCAGGTGGTTGCTTCTCTGAAACTGTTTCGACCGAAGCAGGTCAAGTACATCACGAAGGAACCAAAGTTCGATATACCACTGATATATAAGAACTGCAAGTTTATTAAGGAGACCTTCGAGGCCCTCTACGTTTTCAACGAATGTATCAAGTAAATATCAGTCATTCTAATACTTAATCATAAATTACTTTGGGTTTGGGGCATTTCGTCCTTCGCTAATTAACTTCACTACACTCGATCCATCATACTCTCGTAGTACTCACACTTTCCTTACCTATACGTGTATGTTGAATAGGTTCTATCACGGCTTCATCTACACAGAAAATTGTTAATGAAAAAAAATATCAACAAAGTTGAGTTTCACGATAGTAAAATGTAAAATAGCGTCTTTGATATTAAGAACACAATAAAAGTTGAGTTCAGGCGATAAGCAGAAATAATCGTAATCGATCTCTTTGTGTCACACAAAATTAAGTGCACACGTACTGTATCCGTGTTACGTGCCTTAATTATATTGTCTTTGTCTTGATTAGTTCGATAATTACAAGTATATCTCCAAATTGACATATGTACCTATATTTATGGCTTACTGCTAAGAGATTAAAATAATATATGTTAGTTGATAGGCGACTATATCCATGTGCACTGATAACCGGACGACCTTTAGCTAGCTTACCTCATTATGAGTGGGCACGTTGTAGGTATGCAATTGGGAAAGTTTCAAGCAGATCCGTGTTATATATACCTATAATTATTTATGACCACGAGGAAAAGTTTGAGCATGCACGCGTGCAATTACCAATTTAGAATTTAACTCTACGGAAAAAAAGACATGAATTATTGGGGACATTCATTAGTGTCGAAGCGTTGCCGTCATTTCAGGCCTAAGGCCGGGACTCCACCAAAGCGGAGACGAGACGAGCGGAGAGGAGATGTTTTTTAAACAACCAATAGAATTGAGTTATTGACACGTCTCCTCTCCGCTCAGCTTCAGTGGAGATCGCTGTGCGGAGATGTGTAATATTTGTATGTCGCGATGGAAGCGGAGATGTGAGCTGTGCGCGGACGACGCGCAGTGGAGACGAGAGATGTGAGCGGCGTGCAGTGAGCGATGTCACCCTCCCCCCTCTCGCCCGCTAGCAACCCGCAGAACCCCGCGCGCGCGCCGGCCGGCACTCAACGCCCCGCACCCGAGCTGAAAAACATCTCTCCTCGCACAGCACACAGCACACCGCACACATCTCCGCTTTGGTGGAGTCCCGCGAGCTGAAAAACATCTCTTCTCGCACAGCACACAGCACACCGCACACATCTCTGCTTTGGTGGAGTCCCGGCCTAAGTCCTACATGTAATGGAATTCACTTCAGGTTTGCGACGAAACGAAATCAAAATGTTAATCAAATTATAGTTTTAGTCACCGAATTATTTCAAACAGCAGACTTGGTAAGCTAGGATGAAATAATTTTCATTAATGTAACTTCTGCTTGTAGGAGTTTCCTGGAATGGGACGACCGAGAGTTATCGACGACAATTCTTTGCGGCTGGCTCATATTTTGGTACTATTTTGACCCATGGATGACACCCTTATTAATTGCAGCGTTGTTCCCAGTCATATGGTTCATTGATCACATGCAAAGTAAGTTGGTTAAGTTTATCTTTACTAATATCAGAAAGGAAACTCTATCATGTTTTTACGGGTAAATAATTAAGTTAAAACCGCAGGAAATCATTATAAGATTTTTATTTACATTTATTTCCTTTCTTGTATAGATCAAGACACAAAGATCCAAACCGTAGACGATTCTAAGGACTGGGACTCAGCTGAGGAAACACAAAATGGCGAGACCATCTCAGGGAAAATTAAAGGTTTACCAGAAATGACGTTAACAATAACGCATGGCATAGAGTACATGGTCTCAGTTGCTGAAAGAATATATAAGTAAGTACTTAACACTTCACATGATATAATGCAATGGCAATGCTATTCTAAAACAGTTTCTATTTGAATCATAATAAGGAAGAGAGTCGACTTACTTCTTACATTGTTTTTCATGTAAAAAAATGCCTAGAATTAAAAGTGTACGTATGTTCCTTCATGACTAAGGGTAAAACAGAATCTCGTATCCTAAAGCATTACCTACTTAGGCATATGTCGCAATATATTCATAACAACAATAAAAAGATAAGAAATGGGTGTTATAGAGATAGACTCATTAGTTTTGTTCACGTTATTTTTTGTATTTATGTCCTTATTTTTTTTTCCAGTTTAGCCACATTCAAAGTACCATTTTTGACATTCTTGTCCATGCTGCTGCTCACCATTAGTTCAGCTCTTCTCTACTTCGTTCCTTATAAATACCTTATGATGGGCTTTGGTAAGTCGTATGTACCTTTATAAGATAAAGGTACTTATGTATTTAATTTGTAAGCACCGTTCAGTATCAAATAATTTTGTTATCTTTTAATATGTTTGTCACAAGCCATATACGTATAGTTTTATTTTCTATTTTCTACAATATCGAGTATCATGTCTGCTGGATGTTAGCTATCTAATATCTATCCGCCTAAACTGAAATATATTTCAGGTTTGTATAAATACGGGAGGAAACGCCTGGAACCAAGCCGAGTGCTGAACAACGACTTATTGGACTTCATTTCAAGGATACCCGACAACAAAATATTGGTAAACCAAATCACCATACATTGTATTTCGGACTTACCATAAAGCTATAAAGCCTGTGATTTAGGAGAGAGCTTTGCGCCGTTTTTCAGCCAGAATAATTTGCTTCTGCTACTTGGAAAATTGTTGTTTTGGAAAATGACAGAGTTTCATGCTGCAATTATAGAAAAGTGCACTATTTAATTTTTTATGTCTGATTTTTATGTCATTTAATTTGCTTAGTAATCACTTTGTTGTGTCATTTTAGCACAGTTTTTCAGTTGTTCAATTTTATATTGTTTTTTTTTTGTTTGCAGAGGGACTGGAGACAATTAAGCGTACCAGAGCCACATATACCAAAGAATAATAATATAAATACAGAAGCGAAATTAAATGGTAAATGATTATGTACTTCTAGGTCGTAGTTAATTTATTAGTTCGATATTATTCCAGTAGATATCCTAGTAAAGGGTAATACATTGTAAGGAAGGTTTTCCTAGGTAACCATGGTGAAATATGGTGATATTAACATATTATAACGTAGTTTTTAAACTTGTATTGTGTTCAAAATACTTCGTCGTTAGTGATAATGTTATTGTTAATAAATAAAATAACTTTTGTATAAGAATATAATAATTATTATTCATCCTTTCATTCTTAATTCTAATCATCACAATTTCATTATTATCCTAAATACTTATTTATTGCTGTGTTTGTACAATGAGTAACTATAACTACCTATTATTTATTATGCATAACATGGCTAAATAATCATGTTATTGCTCTTGTCTGTCAATGAGTTGATAGGAAGATGATAACATGAAGTGATACAAAATGTATGACAAATCCGCAAACCATTTATAAAAAAGAACTATATTTCTACAATGAAATAACTTTAAAATGCATGCGGATATATTCTTATTTAAACGCTAATTTATTAAACGAATGGCAAATTAAATTAAATATCACCTATATAATTAAATAATTATGTACTTATTTATAAATAGGATTTGAGCTTTTGTTTGGCGTCTAATGACGTCATTAGATAAGTTGCACAGGGTTGTGCAAGGAGGCGGGCACAGCCTACGTCACTCGTGACGTCACAGCCGGGGACAGCTTCGGTGATGAAGTGCGGCGCACAGTAGAGCACTATCGCACGTAGCGCATTGTGTGTAGCGCCTTATGTCTTCCGAAGTTTATCGCTTTTTCGCAGAATACGTTCTGTTGAAATTTGTTTCAGGCACTCTTAGTTCACGCCATTGTTTCTGAAAATTAATGTGAAATAATGGTTTAGATATATATTTTTAAATAAATGTTCAAAGAATTATCTGAATTGTTTTTATAAGCATTGTAGTTACAAAAAGAGAAAATGAGAGAAACCAATACTATATTTATGCCTATAACATTCAACAGAATAATAGGCAAGATTTCTTGTAGACATATGTGCCACCTACAAAATATTCCTCGTATCATTTTTATGATTTCTTTAATACTAACCAGCATTTTGTCGTCCGGTATCCGTGAAACAAAGTCCAATATGTCGTTGTTTGGAATCCTATCAGGATTCAGCACTTTGCGCATAAACTTGTAAATACCTGAAACCGTAATTTTACATTAACTTTCCACATAAAATGTTAAACTCTTGTAAATGAAGTAAATGCTTAAAATACATACCTATAGCCATAAATATATAATTAACAGGTATAATGTAGAATGCAATCGCAGCTGCAAACAAAACAGTCATCACGAGGTAGCTTAGATATGGCACCGCAAACTTGAACAAACTGAAAAATTCATAAAAAAATATTAGTATTGGTAAACAGTACCAAAATCAATGAAAATCTAAGTTATTTAAAGTTTGAGTATTAAGGCAGTTTAAAATAGTCAAAAAATACTTGTGTATGTACAGACAACAGCAGGTCAACGTATACGAATCTGTCAAATTTTACCAATCGAATTAAATTAACCTTTTATAAAGGTAAAGCTTTTGTGATAAGGTTGAAAATCTATTGCAGAAATTTGACAGATTGTGGTAGCTTGATGTGCTGTTATCTTTACACAAAATAGGATACTTCTTAAGAAGAATATCTAACTTACTTCTTAACCCTTTGTAGTAAAGACACAACATAGTCTATCCCATCCTTTATCGTAAATGTGAGATCCTGTAGCTCGTATAGACGAGTTTTTATCGTTTTGTCATCCTGTAACAAGTAACTAGAATTAATATACATTTAATTTCATAAACAATGCTCCCAGGCCTATAGAAGGTAAAAAACGTTGGCAAAGTTGTGAATTGAGAACTAGAATAATGTCTTGGAGATCAAGCTCTCCTGGGTTCAAGTCTTCAGCAGCAGAAGCTTTTTGCTACTAAGTAGAATCCTCAAAAGTAACTAAGTAACATGCGCACGGGTCTATCAATATTATTCCCCTTTTTGTTGGCCCAGGCTGCTTTTTTATATCTTTGGCAGTCATTACAGGTGTACTGAGGATTCAGGATTGAGGAGGTCGAATAAGCAGTCGCTTTATGTAAAGCATTCGGATTAGACTGGAAGCAAACTCCAACAGAGTTCGGGAACGGCTCGTCAGATAAATCCCCAAACATTATTTAGCCACAATATTAATTCGCTGCTTACAATTTAATATCTATTATGGTTTATTTGGTATGCAAGAAAGTATGTAACATCTAGCGAGTCGGTGTTATTTACGATGACTATTATTTTGTCTACGTCTGTGCACAGTCTATTATTAATTATCATTTTTGGTTCATGGGTCACATTAGTCTGTTCTTTAGCTATAATTTTCCTGGTAATGGATATTAATGAAGTAGTTACAGAGTGTATAAAGATGGTTATAAAATTTAATTGACTGAATACAAAGAGCAAACATACATTACAATATGTTTGTGTCTTTAGATATCATCATCAGTGTATTATCAAGAGTCTATGTACCCGGAACTGGGGTCATATGGATTTCCTGATAGAAAATTAAAGCTAAGCGTGTGTAAGTATCTGATCAAAGTGAAGATGGTCTTTCAATGAAATAGGTCTCAATTATAGAATTATATGTTAGCAAAAAAAAATAGGCCGAGTAGTAGTATAGGTACAGACGACAGCAGCTCAACGTATGAATTAGTCAAATTTTACCAATCGAATATTAACC
>NWSH02000519.1:8566534-8589088 GCA_002382865.2 Heliothis virescens | reverse complement strand
AGCACACAGCACACCGCACACATCTCCGCTTTGGTGGAGTCCCCCGAGCTGAAAAACATCTCTTCTCGCACAGCACACAGCACACCGCACACATCTCTGCTTTGGTGGAGTCCCGGCCTAAGTCCTACATGTAATGGAATTCACTTCAGGTTTGCGACGAAACGAAATCAAAATGTTAATCAAATTATAGTTTTAGTCACCGAATTATTTCAAACAGCAGACTTGGTAAGCTAGGATGAAATAATTTTCATTAATGTAACTTCTGCTTGTAGGAGTTTCCTGGAATGGGACGACCGAGAGTTATCGACGACAATTCTTTGCGGCTGGCTCATATTTTGGTACTATTTTGACCCATGGATGACACCCTTATTAATTGCAGCGTTGTTCCCAGTCATATGGTTCATTGATCACATGCAAAGTAAGTTGGTTAAGTTTATCTTTACTAATATCAGAAAGGAAACTCTATCATGTTTTTACGGGTAAATAATTAAGTTAAAACCGCAGGAAATCATTATAAGATTTTTATTTACATTTATTTCCTTTCTTGTATAGATCAAGACACAAAGATCCAAACCGTAGACGATTCTAAGGACTGGGACTCAGCTGAGGAAACACAAAATGGCGAGACCATCTCAGGGAAAATTAAAGGTTTACCAGAAATGACGTTAACAATAACGCATGGCATAGAGTACATGGTCTCAGTTGCTGAAAGAATATATAAGTAAGTACTTAACACTTCACATGATATAATGCAATGGCAATGCTATTCTAAAACAGTTTCTATTTGAATCATAATAAGGAAGAGAGTCGACTTACTTCTTACATTGTTTTTCATGTAAAAAAATGCCTAGAATTAAAAGTGTACGTATGTTCCTTCATGACTAAGGGTAAAACAGAATCTCGTATCCTAAAGCATTACCTACTTAGGCATATGTCGCAATATATTCATAACAACAATAAAAAGATAAGAAATGGGTGTTATAGAGATAGACTCATTAGTTTTGTTCACGTTATTTTTTGTATTTATGTCCTTATTTTTTTTTCCAGTTTAGCCACATTCAAAGTACCATTTTTGACATTCTTGTCCATGCTGCTGCTCACCATTAGTTCAGCTCTTCTCTACTTCGTTCCTTATAAATACCTTATGATGGGCTTTGGTAAGTCGTATGTACCTTTATAAGATAAAGGTACTTATGTATTTAATTTGTAAGCACCGTTCAGTATCAAATAATTTTGTTATCTTTTAATATGTTTGTCACAAGCCATATACGTATAGTTTTATTTTCTATTTTCTACAATATCGAGTATCATGTCTGCTGGATGTTAGCTATCTAATATCTATCCGCCTAAACTGAAATATATTTCAGGTTTGTATAAATACGGGAGGAAACGCCTGGAACCAAGCCGAGTGCTGAACAACGACTTATTGGACTTCATTTCAAGGATACCCGACAACAAAATATTGGTAAACCAAATCACCATACATTGTATTTCGGACTTACCATAAAGCTATAAAGCCTGTGATTTAGGAGAGAGCTTTGCGCCGTTTTTCAGCCAGAATAATTTGCTTCTGCTACTTGGAAAATTGTTGTTTTGGAAAATGACAGAGTTTCATGCTGCAATTATAGAAAAGTGCACTATTTAATTTTTTATGTCTGATTTTTATGTCATTTAATTTGCTTAGTAATCACTTTGTTGTGTCATTTTAGCACAGTTTTTCAGTTGTTCAATTTTATATTGTTTTTTTTTTGTTTGCAGAGGGACTGGAGACAATTAAGCGTACCAGAGCCACATATACCAAAGAATAATAATATAAATACAGAAGCGAAATTAAATGGTAAATGATTATGTACTTCTAGGTCGTAGTTAATTTATTAGTTCGATATTATTCCAGTAGATATCCTAGTAAAGGGTAATACATTGTAAGGAAGGTTTTCCTAGGTAACCATGGTGAAATATGGTGATATTAACATATTATAACGTAGTTTTTAAACTTGTATTGTGTTCAAAATACTTCGTCGTTAGTGATAATGTTATTGTTAATAAATAAAATAACTTTTGTATAAGAATATAATAATTATTATTCATCCTTTCATTCTTAATTCTAATCATCACAATTTCATTATTATCCTAAATACTTATTTATTGCTGTGTTTGTACAATGAGTAACTATAACTACCTATTATTTATTATGCATAACATGGCTAAATAATCATGTTATTGCTCTTGTCTGTCAATGAGTTGATAGGAAGATGATAACATGAAGTGATACAAAATGTATGACAAATCCGCAAACCATTTATAAAAAAGAACTATATTTCTACAATGAAATAACTTTAAAATGCATGCGGATATATTCTTATTTAAACGCTAATTTATTAAACGAATGGCAAATTAAATTAAATATCACCTATATAATTAAATAATTATGTACTTATTTATAAATAGGATTTGAGCTTTTGTTTGGCGTCTAATGACGTCATTAGATAAGTTGCACAGGGTTGTGCAAGGAGGCGGGCACAGCCTACGTCACTCGTGACGTCACAGCCGGGGACAGCTTCGGTGATGAAGTGCGGCGCACAGTAGAGCACTATCGCACGTAGCGCATTGTGTGTAGCGCCTTATGTCTTCCGAAGTTTATCGCTTTTTCGCAGAATACGTTCTGTTGAAATTTGTTTCAGGCACTCTTAGTTCACGCCATTGTTTCTGAAAATTAATGTGAAATAATGGTTTAGATATATATTTTTAAATAAATGTTCAAAGAATTATCTGAATTGTTTTTATAAGCATTGTAGTTACAAAAAGAGAAAATGAGAGAAACCAATACTATATTTATGCCTATAACATTCAACAGAATAATAGGCAAGATTTCTTGTAGACATATGTGCCACCTACAAAATATTCCTCGTATCATTTTTATGATTTCTTTAATACTAACCAGCATTTTGTCGTCCGGTATCCGTGAAACAAAGTCCAATATGTCGTTGTTTGGAATCCTATCAGGATTCAGCACTTTGCGCATAAACTTGTAAATACCTGAAACCGTAATTTTACATTAACTTTCCACATAAAATGTTAAACTCTTGTAAATGAAGTAAATGCTTAAAATACATACCTATAGCCATAAATATATAATTAACAGGTATAATGTAGAATGCAATCGCAGCTGCAAACAAAACAGTCATCACGAGGTAGCTTAGATATGGCACCGCAAACTTGAACAAACTGAAAAATTCATAAAAAAATATTAGTATTGGTAAACAGTACCAAAATCAATGAAAATCTAAGTTATTTAAAGTTTGAGTATTAAGGCAGTTTAAAATAGTCAAAAAATACTTGTGTATGTACAGACAACAGCAGGTCAACGTATACGAATCTGTCAAATTTTACCAATCGAATTAAATTAACCTTTTATAAAGGTAAAGCTTTTGTGATAAGGTTGAAAATCTATTGCAGAAATTTGACAGATTGTGGTAGCTTGATGTGCTGTTATCTTTACACAAAATAGGATACTTCTTAAGAAGAATATCTAACTTACTTCTTAACCCTTTGTAGTAAAGACACAACATAGTCTATCCCATCCTTTATCGTAAATGTGAGATCCTGTAGCTCGTATAGACGAGTTTTTATCGTTTTGTCATCCTGTAACAAGTAACTAGAATTAATATACATTTAATTTCATAAACAATGCTCCCAGGCCTATAGAAGGTAAAAAACGTTGGCAAAGTTGTGAATTGAGAACTAGAATAATGTCTTGGAGATCAAGCTCTCCTGGGTTCAAGTCTTCAGCAGCAGAAGCTTTTTGCTACTAAGTAGAATCCTCAAAAGTAACTAAGTAACATGCGCACGGGTCTATCAATATTATTCCCCTTTTTGTTGGCCCAGGCTGCTTTTTTATATCTTTGGCAGTCATTACAGGTGTACTGAGGATTCAGGATTGAGGAGGTCGAATAAGCAGTCGCTTTATGTAAAGCATTCGGATTAGACTGGAAGCAAACTCCAACAGAGTTCGGGAACGGCTCGTCAGATAAATCCCCAAACATTATTTAGCCACAATATTAATTCGCTGCTTACAATTTAATATCTATTATGGTTTATTTGGTATGCAAGAAAGTATGTAACATCTAGCGAGTCGGTGTTATTTACGATGACTATTATTTTGTCTACGTCTGTGCACAGTCTATTATTAATTATCATTTTTGGTTCATGGGTCACATTAGTCTGTTCTTTAGCTATAATTTTCCTGGTAATGGATATTAATGAAGTAGTTACAGAGTGTATAAAGATGGTTATAAAATTTAATTGACTGAATACAAAGAGCAAACATACATTACAATATGTTTGTGTCTTTAGATATCATCATCAGTGTATTATCAAGAGTCTATGTACCCGGAACTGGGGTCATATGGATTTCCTGATAGAAAATTAAAGCTAAGCGTGTGTAAGTATCTGATCAAAGTGAAGATGGTCTTTCAATGAAATAGGTCTCAATTATAGAATTATATGTTAGCAAAAAAAAATAGGCCGAGTAGTAGTATAGGTACAGACGACAGCAGCTCAACGTATGAATTAGTCAAATTTTACCAATCGAATATTAACCTTCTGCTCTTGTGATAAGGTTGAAAATCTATTGCAGAAATTTGACAGATTGTGGTAACTTGATGATTTTTTTTGAGTAATTGATGCTGTCGTTTGTACTATAACTATAAGTATAGGACATACATTTCTAATAGTGGTGGATCTTAAGAGTAGGTCTAGTTGTTCCTAGGATTGCGTACAAAACTAACAAACCCACTACTTCTTTATAATGGAATATTACAAGTTATGTATTACTATGCAACAATTCTAAGTAAAAAGATATATTGTTACCTATACGGAGACGGTGACGCTTGCAATGAAATTAATTTCTCAGTTTATTTTAAACTGATGATCTTTTGTTTCGTAGAAGTATTGTTGAGTATATATTGACATAAATAAGTACATAAGCACCACACGTTAGAAACTAAGTACTCAGAAGTTAATCAATTTATGTGTTATTCAATTAGTTACTCGAAGATTTATTTGTGAATTTTCCTTTAGCTTTACGTAATTTAAGAAACGACTGCATAACGTCATCTTCTATCGAAGTAAGTACTCCGTATTATAGAATTAGCTATTTATTTACAAGGCACATCAACAACTTATTTACAAGTTCGTTTACAGACACATAATTATACATTCATAATTAGTCCTGTGTAAATAAGTTAATTATATGCATGCACAACACTCACAGAGAGTCATGTCGGCTGTAATTAATTTAAATAATTTTAGAAAATAAGTTGACAAAAAATAAAATAAAATTATATGTCAAAATTGAATACAAAAAAGGTAAATTAAATTTAAATAAAAAAAAATAACTCAAACATAACAAGCTATAATTAGGTATCTACGTGTAATTTGTATGCATTCGTGGAGTTTACCTTAGTAGTGTCCAGATCCTCTTCAGACGAATCTTCATCGAAGTGGGAAATAGGCATCAGGTTAGCGGAGCCTGAAAATGTTAAGACAAACATAGGTTTACATTAGGGCTTTTCGCAGTCAAAATTAGTCAAAATTTAAAACATTTCAATGCACTATCTAAGGGTCATTTATACTAGCGCAGAGTCGAAGCGCATCGAAGCGTCTATCCAAAACTGAACATAATAAATTCAACCTTAACTCCACAGCGTAATGCACACATTACTTCGGAGAATTTAAAAAGACGCGCGCATTCGTCGGAATTCGCGCGTCTGCGCGCGAATAACGCTGATTGGTGCGCGCGCATTCTCGTGTATCCACGCGCCCAATAGCGAACCAACGCGTCATGAGTCGGAAATTGGCCTGCGTCGCCGGTGTTAATCACAATGGACTCGGACGAAAAATTCGCGCATTCGTGCGAATACGCGCGCATTCGTGCGGCTTCGCTTTAGTTGCAAAAAATTTGACGCTTCGATGCGCTTCGACTCTGCGCTAGTATAAGTCGACCCTAACTTTATCTGGAACTTATATATAACTTTATCTGGAACTTATGAAACTGGTTGTAGGTATTGTGAATTCTGAAAATACTATGTGCATAATTTCTAGAACATTGAAAGCCCTTTAGGAGTAATCCTAGATAAGAAGGGATGCCACCCCACTCTCCGCAAAGTATCAAGATTGGTCACTTACTGCGTGTGGCCCAAAAGTAGAGGAACGGTATAAGGACTAGAAGAGGCGTCATCCACATTCGGAAGAAGAACCAAAACAATAGCCAAGCCGAAAGCGCCAGCGCAGACTTCTCACGGTTCTCCCACTCAAACAAATATCTGAAAAGTTTAAGATTTGTCAATATTTAAATAGTCCTGTTTATATTATTAAAAATAAATATATATTGAATACGCTATCTACATGTTTAAATATAAAGATCCAGACGAATTGAAGTACTTATGGCTACGAAATGTAAACTCATGAAAATAACTGATTTATGTAAAACTGAAATCTGGACTATATGATAATTTAAAAATAAAAGTTTTTTATGTAAATCATCTTTGTATGCTAAGTTTTTACTACTATTCAATCGAAATATAAATCAAACGAATAAAAATCGGTGACTAATAAAGTAAAAATGTGTCACGTTTGCATTCGATTGTACTAGTAACTCTTGCGGAACAGGACAAAGGGTTGAGGTTTATTACGCAAATAATTATTTATTTACATCACGCATTATTTAAATGGGACACGTATTCTTGTGTTGTGGAGTTTTAATTAATAGAAGATTCCTTTATAACCGTAGTTAGAAATTAAATGAGGCTTGTAAATCAGGATTACCTACTTTCATTGGGTGTACGAATGATTTATTTTGCAAGTACACACACATCTAGGTATTCAGTGTTAAGTGAAATATTATTATTCATTAATTCGAAAAATATGTAAAATTGTATAAATATTTTAAAATTATTTACACACTATTTACTTACATATTTATATTTCTGATATTTGTTAAAAACTAAAACCACTAAACTTTATACTAAATTATGATGTCATTTTTAGTTATAGTAAAACATGTTAGTTAATTAATTATAAAATATTACGTAAGTTTACAAGGACAAGTTATGTTTTATAAATAGCCATAAAGAAGGGAATCAAAATCGTCGTGAATATAAATATCTAGATTATATGCAATTGACCTTCCTTCATAATTACATTTTGTCAGGCGTCACAGAAACGTCCGGAAGGAAATGCAAATAGATACATAAGTAATTTAAATATGTCGAAGTAAATGCACCGTTCAGTAGAACGCCTGGAACCGGTCAACGAACGACACATGAAACTGTGTTAAATTAACATAGTAATCATTCAACAGTAATCAGACAAGAGTAAACAATAGACTCAGACTACAGTCATTAATTGTTGTGAAATAACTGGATATTCAGTCTGAAAACTTCGATAAAATAAGGACGGACAGTGACACAATAAGTGAGTAGGTACCAGTTTAATTGGTAGCAGAGTTTGGCTTTGTTTAACAAGCCTCCGGGATCTTAATTGTTTTCGGCTGAATGAAACGATAACAATAGCAACCTAAGACGTATATTTACGAATAGATACGACGGGAAAATCACCATCATAACAACCCTTGACCTAGAAACTCCATTTTCTTATCGTAATGTATGTCGAATAGAAAATTGTACCAACTAACATAGATATCGAGATAATTTGTATATAAATTGACTTTGACCTGTGTCCATTATAAACTTAGGTCTATAGTAATGTGTTGGTGTTACGACATCGCTATGTTTAATTAAATGAAGCGTATTTATTATACTTTGTTACTTACTTCAAATGCTCGTTTCCATAGTAAACGGCATAGAATATGTCCTTGATAAACTTCAAGTTACTGTATATGAGCGGAATGTTGAAAGTCTTCGGCGTTGGTTCCGTGTATTTGTTTGTTTTGGGACTTAATAATCTGAATGAGGCTTTTATCTGAAATGGAAATTTATTCATTAGCAAACGAAAACAGAAATATCTAAAAATAAAACAAAACAATATAAATCATTATGATGGTTTTTGTAATACTTATTGAAAAACATGATTTCAGCGTTATTTTCGGCTAAAATATTGGTGTAGCGATAAAAACATAAATTACCGGGTTCCACGCGATGGACATTTGTAATTGAATTTTCGGGGAGTTTCCCTTTATGGCGGATTTCTTCGATCGATTGTTGAGGTCGAACCAGGCTTTCTCATCATTCACTATTGTTAGTAGCGGTATCGATATCTTTCCGAGAGTCTCGTCTTTCATTGTGTTGATTATCGATTCATCCTTAACCGTTATTGTTAGCATGGACGTCACATCGTTTATGGGGCTGTGAAGAAAATTAAATTGATGTAACATAGAAACTATTTTTCCACAAGGATCTTATATGACGTCAATTTTGTTTTTGTAACTACTGGACTAAAAGGCTACTCATTATTTACGATGGTATTTCTAGATCCTCAAACTTGAATTTTGACCTTTATTCAGGTATATCTACAAAGAATCGTAATCATAATCGAACCTTTTTACGTGAACTTTACCTTTAGATTGCTTGTCTAAGTTTACGCATTACCTTATATTTTTACTTGTACCTAATCTTATAACACACACACGAACGAATCAAAAGACTAGGTAGGTATTCTAGATCGATAGTATTCAAATAAATGAACAAAGTGTAGCACCTACATTGTCTCTAGTTAACCATTTCTATTGTTCGTCAGTAAGTTCAAAATACCTTCAGAATAATTTGGGTCAATTCAACTTATTTTCCGAAATGTTTTGTTAATATCATTTAACAGAACCGTATCGGTTTTTATTAATTGGCTATGTAAAATTGGCAATTATATACCAAAAGATTTAGTTATGATTTTCCTTATTCAGCTTATTCTGCCTAAATCAAATTATGGTATTTAAAAATGGTATAGCGGTGTTAGGGTGTGGGTATAGAGACCTCAGTACCCATTTCATACGACAGTAAAGGAGATCCCTAATAACCTCTATATGTAGAGAGAACTCACTGATACATGCCAGTATGACTCAACTTACAAGGTGTAACTCTTGTTCCACATGGGGTCCGAGGTGCCGGGCACGGTGTGCGTCTGTATCCTAGAGTTGTCCAGCTCCAGCACGCAGTACGAGTCAGCCTTCCCGCTGATGCCAAGTGCGCACAACCCTTCGGCGCCATACACGGTGACAGTGAGCTCGCCGACCTCGCCCCAATTGTTGTCTAGGCGGTACCATGACTGAAAAGATGCTATCGTCAATAAATGCTATTCAGATTGAACTTTATTTTGGTAGTTGGAATAACTAATCTATGAAGTAATTATACTTAGAGCCCATTTTAACAAAGGATCTTGCATTAAAATTTGAAAATTTATAAGTTTCATAGGTTTCAGATAAAGTTATAGTTATAGCTATCTGTCAGATCATGCCATAGAAAAGTTGACAAAATTAAAAACATTTCTATGGCAGTATGTGTCAGATAGCATTATCTGGAACCTGAGAAATTGGATGTAAATGTGTGAAGATTTAGTTAAACGATGTTTTATAATATTCCTTGACACAACAACTACTGAAAGGATTTTGATGAAACTAATCATGTAATAGCTATACCCAAAAACAAAATACAGGCGACTTTTAATTCAAGTGCGGGCAGCAGTTATCTGCAGAAGTGGGTGAAACCGCGACAAACAGCCGTTGATTAATATTATTTTAGTTAGATTTTTTTTGCTGCTTCTATAAAACCACACCATAATGATTTACCAATGGAAACGAAACGTCTAGAATGGATCATGTTTGTTTGTACACAATTACTGGGATATTTTCATAAACTTTATTTAAATAACAACAAAAGCTTAACGAAAAGCTTGAGGAACCAAAAGTTAATTTCATATTCTTAATTGGCCGCCATGGAATATTTATAATTATCGACTTGATCGTTTTTCTACGACTAGGTTAATTTATTCTACTTATCTACGTAGTTATTTTTTGTGACTCTAGCTTATCCCATCGCGGACAGTTTTTATTGAATGACGCAAGCACTAATAGATCGATGGGTCAATTTTATATATGTTAATAAATATATTAAATTTGTTTTTTTTTGTGCCTGCTGTTGAGGCAATACCTATTCTATTTTTGATAGACGATAATGCCACTCGTGAAAAAGTAATAACGTAAACAGTTTTTGTTCAAGTACTAGATAGATACTAATTATTATACTTTTAGGTTTAAAAAGATAAACTTTAGTCGATTAAGTACGTCAATGGCGCCTGACTTTTCCCTCTAGAATTATAGCGGATATCTTATGCGATGATGACTTTTCGGTGACGCGAAGTAAGTAGAATAAGCATACATACATATGAATGAGTTCAACAGTATGACGTCCAAAATCTAGCAGGAAATCTCAGATAGTCCACATGGTTCGTGTAGGTAAGTAATTTGCTAAAGTACGAGAAAGTCGTAATTTAAGCTGTTTAACATCCGGTGTCAAACAAACCTGAATATCACTGAAATTGAAGTTGCTTTCAACAATGTAGTTTAATTTTTGTGATTGCATTTGGTAATACTGTACGATTTGTTGCAAGTTTGTATTAGAATGGGAGTGTTTAACCTGGTTACACTCGACTTTTCATGACCTCACATGAAGGATATTTCTATTGTACCTAGTTCAAAAACCATGGTCGCCATACAACGATTTCCACACGTGTGACTAATTGCGAATCACTTAGTTAACAATGTATTTGTTTTAGCGTTTTTCCTTCCTGTCCGTTTTTGCATTAGGATTACTGATCATTACACGTATGAAGTCATTCGGCTTTCCTTTTGTTTTTGTTCTTTCTTTTGTTTACTTCCAGTTAAAGAGGAGTTTTATTAATTAAAACCAGCGGGATATTTTAATTTGGCTCGCGTGAATGTCAAGTAATACATAATTTAGCTTTTATCTGAGCATCTTAGCGTGTCCGACGCTTTGACTGCGTCATCAGCTATCTATTGGAACACCGGAATATTCCGGCCGCGAAAAAAACCGGCCTTCCAATGTTAATGAGAATCCAACGAATGACGATTGGAGGTAAAGCGTGTGTGCGTTCTCTGAGTCAAACGGAAAAGCCAGAGGATATATAAAGATAACTTCATATCGGTAAAGAAAGTGGATAAAAATTGTCGAAAATTAGGAAGCAATCTTAGAAATCTGTAAAGAACTTACAGTGTACTGATTTGTTACAGTAAATTGATAAATTAATTTCATGGGTATCTATGAATATTTACATATTTATGTCCCTTATCATTACTCACTTGAGCAACGAACTAGAACAATAGAATATTTGCCGTGTACTTATAAAAGTTCCAAATATAATTAGGATACTTCCCGCTTTAGTGTCTTAAAACAATTTTAGCTTTTGAACGCACGGCTCTTTAACACTTCACCTATATGAACTGAACTTTATGCACAGCAAGCAAGGCTAACTTGAACTTGTAAACCACAAGTTTACTTGAACTTAAAAGTGTCCGCATAGTTACAACACATTTCTCTTTAATGGCCGCAGGTAATTAATTCGCACTTTACATCTGTTGCATGTCAAGTTGTATTTACATTCAAGTTCAGGCTTTTAATTAAATAATTACAAGTAAGTAGGTAGTACTTCGGTATTCATTGTCTCAGTTATTGAGTGTCATAATCGACCGTCCGCATTAGATGCTGGACTGATTGTTCCAGAGCATGTGCGAAAGAAAACAAAACTACTCTACACAGAAAGATATCAAAATAAAACGAACGAATTGAAAAATGACAAAGAAAGGCTTCCACGTGACAAACAGTAATTTAATTAATTTTCATTAGTTTTATTTATTTAATTACAAAATAAATTTAAAAATCGAAATCCCATTCACAATGCATATAAAATTCAGATCAAAATAAAATTAATATTTTGAACGTTATGTGAATAGTGATTTGTTAATTCTAATAATAAGAATTGGCATGGTAGACACAAAATATACGGTGTTAGAGACATTAAGCCAATGATCATAATGTCCGGGAAGGATGGAGCAAGACAAAAATTAAATATTTAAATTGCCATATAAAAACTTATTTAATTGAATCATTCACAATACCTCGCATCTATTTTTAAAGCAGCTCAAGTAAAAGTTGTTTTGTGTGTGTGTGAGAGTAAAAATAGATCGATTACTTATGTGGCTCGTTCCTTCCGTGTACATATAAAATAGCTACATTATGCATATGTAGTCTTGTTTGCACAAGTATAAAAAAAATGGTGACATTTTAACATTAAAGTATATAACTGCTATTGTTTTGCACAAAAAACTGTATGATTTTTAGTTTGATAAGTCCAATGATGGAGTCCAAGTTTAACTGGATAGGTAGGTACTTTTCATCCAGGTGTGAGAGGAAGAAAGAGAAAACTATTATATTTTACATATAAGATGGGCCGTAATAATTAATACCTATTGCTTAGGCGGTACATAAATTGTAAGTAGTCTTTGTAAACATAGCCTCCAAATATTCCGTTGAACTTGATCTTAATCGATTCGAATTTTACTGAGCATGAACTTGATTTACTTAAGAGGCCAAAATCAACATGAGGGTTGATTAAATTATAGTTCACGAGAATGGTCGATATGCCGCATATTGTCTGAGAAAGCTTAACATTTCCATACCAAGGGACTACTTATAGAAATAAAGTACTGCTATGAAAAGTATTAAAAAATATGAAAAACCCAGATCGCGATAAGATACTTCACACAAGCCAAAAATACTTTCAGACTTAAACATTGGTTTTAGTGATTAAAAAACTCCTTTTTGCATTTATTATCTATACTTTAGACTGCAATATCAAAAAGTTGTTTACGACAAGTCATGGTCTAGAAAAACCCAATGAAGTTGAACAGACAAACCCGTTATTAGAAATATTTTCTTGTTCGTCGTTAATCATGTTTTTTTGCTTGATCACCAACAACGATCGGTTACTTCAATATTTTGTTAGCATGAATTCATAGGTTAGCTAAGGTTTTGTTAAAAGATGCCTGAAAGAAAAAGTTGTAAGGCTTGGCTTGCGTCTCTTCTTTCATTTTAAATTTTATCGAAGAACGCAAAAGCACACAACATATTGTATTTCAAATACGAGTATTAGTTAGTTTAGTTAGTAGGTGGTACAAACACATTAGTTATACAGTACTTACAAACTTATCTCCCTCGGGAGTGGCGTGTTGGACGGCAGTTGTCGTGGGCACGTTGTCCAGGGGCATAATTCTCGAAGTTCCACTCAAAGTAATCAACAAATGTATGGAGCCTTGACCGCACTCCAGTTCCTGCCAGAGTTCATGGGTCTTCTCCTTTTCCAGTTGCGAGAGGTCGATGACACACCTGTCAAATGGAACTGTTCATTTACCTTGCAACGAAGCGGTACTGCATATTAAAAGATCGTGTATTACAGCGAGATAAATATTATTGTTTATCCTCGGCTTATGATAGATAGATAATACATTAGCTGCAGCAAATTATAGCCCTCATATTTTTATAGCCAAACTATACGAGAAGACCGGTTCTTTTGCGTATTTATCATCAAAGCTGCCCACGAAACTAAGCTAACTACTTTTTTATATTTAGTATGCGGATAAGAAGTATAGGTAGGTTCCAAGTAATTTTCCTAACCGTTTCAACAATTCAAAAGTTGATAATTATAACCAAAATAACTCAGTTACTCATACGTAAGTTATATTTATAACTTACGCATAACAATGTAGTTAACAAAAACGTTTTTGTGCAGTTTGACATCTGACAAGTGCCCATCACGGAAAACATTTTCAATAAATATGACACATTGTTTTTCTTCAACTGGCGTCATATTTATTATTTCGCTAATTACAGGCTGTCCAAATAATAAGACATATTTACCGCAAATCAGTATTTTTCCGATGAAGTTTAACCCGGAACGTTATGCTTGGTCTTGAGTATCAAGCTGTCTGTTTATAGCCAGTATCAAAACTACGGAACGAGACTTGTCGGCCCTGAACGCCTCTTCGCATTTTTAAAAGTGAGAATTAAATGTCAGAGGACAACGACAGATTCANGACACAAAATATACGGTGTTAGAGACATTAAGCCAATGATCATAATGTCCGGGAAGGATGGAGCAAGACAAAAATTAAATATTTAAATTGCCATATAAAAACTTATTTAATTGAATCATTCACAATACCTCGCATCTATTTTTAAAGCAGCTCAAGTAAAAGTTGTTTTGTGTGTGTGTGAGAGTAAAAATAGATCGATTACTTATGTGGCTCGTTCCTTCCGTGTACATATAAAATAGCTACATTATGCATATGTAGTCTTGTTTGCACAAGTATAAAAAAAATGGTGACATTTTAACATTAAAGTATATAACTGCTATTGTTTTGCACAAAAAACTGTATGATTTTTAGTTTGATAAGTCCAATGATGGAGTCCAAGTTTAACTGGATAGGTAGGTACTTTTCATCCAGGTGTGAGAGGAAGAAAGAGAAAACTATTATATTTTACATATAAGATGGGCCGTAATAATTAATACCTATTGCTTAGGCGGTACATAAATTGTAAGTAGTCTTTGTAAACATAGCCTCCAAATATTCCGTTGAACTTGATCTTAATCGATTCGAATTTTACTGAGCATGAACTTGATTTACTTAAGAGGCCAAAATCAACATGAGGGTTGATTAAATTATAGTTCACGAGAATGGTCGATATGCCGCATATTGTCTGAGAAAGCTTAACATTTCCATACCAAGGGACTACTTATAGAAATAAAGTACTGCTATGAAAAGTATTAAAAAATATGAAAAACCCAGATCGCGATAAGATACTTCACACAAGCCAAAAATACTTTCAGACTTAAACATTGGTTTTAGTGATTAAAAAACTCCTTTTTGCATTTATTATCTATACTTTAGACTGCAATATCAAAAAGTTGTTTACGACAAGTCATGGTCTAGAAAAACCCAATGAAGTTGAACAGACAAACCCGTTATTAGAAATATTTTCTTGTTCGTCGTTAATCATGTTTTTTTGCTTGATCACCAACAACGATCGGTTACTTCAATATTTTGTTAGCATGAATTCATAGGTTAGCTAAGGTTTTGTTAAAAGATGCCTGAAAGAAAAAGTTGTAAGGCTTGGCTTGCGTCTCTTCTTTCATTTTAAATTTTATCGAAGAACGCAAAAGCACACAACATATTGTATTTCAAATACGAGTATTAGTTAGTTTAGTTAGTAGGTGGTACAAACACATTAGTTATACAGTACTTACAAACTTATCTCCCTCGGGAGTGGCGTGTTGGACGGCAGTTGTCGTGGGCACGTTGTCCAGGGGCATAATTCTCGAAGTTCCACTCAAAGTAATCAACAAATGTATGGAGCCTTGACCGCACTCCAGTTCCTGCCAGAGTTCATGGGTCTTCTCCTTTTCCAGTTGCGAGAGGTCGATGACACACCTGTCAAATGGAACTGTTCATTTACCTTGCAACGAAGCGGTACTGCATATTAAAAGATCGTGTATTACAGCGAGATAAATATTATTGTTTATCCTCGGCTTATGATAGATAGATAATACATTAGCTGCAGCAAATTATAGCCCTCATATTTTTATAGCCAAACTATACGAGAAGACCGGTTCTTTTGCGTATTTATCATCAAAGCTGCCCACGAAACTAAGCTAACTACTTTTTTATATTTAGTATGCGGATAAGAAGTATAGGTAGGTTCCAAGTAATTTTCCTAACCGTTTCAACAATTCAAAAGTTGATAATTATAACCAAAATAACTCAGTTACTCATACGTAAGTTATATTTATAACTTACGCATAACAATGTAGTTAACAAAAACGTTTTTGTGCAGTTTGACATCTGACAAGTGCCCATCACGGAAAACATTTTCAATAAATATGACACATTGTTTTTCTTCAACTGGCGTCATATTTATTATTTCGCTAATTACAGGCTGTCCAAATAATAAGACATATTTACCGCAAATCAGTATTTTTCCGATGAAGTTTAACCCGGAACGTTATGCTTGGTCTTGAGTATCAAGCTGTCTGTTTATAGCCAGTATCAAAACTACGGAACGAGACTTGTCGGCCCTGAACGCCTCTTCGCATTTTTAAAAGTGAGAATTAAATGTCAGAGGACAACGACAGATTCAATAAAATTAATAAATAAAGTCTGTGTATGCAAGAGATGTATGGACTTATATAAAAAAAAAAAATAGAAATAGCGGTTGTATGTAAGTAATAATGAACTGTCTGACGGCTAGGACTGCGCTTTGTGTCGAAGCTTTTGTCCGTCGCGTCTGTAGGAAGCTGTAGATAATAATTGGACGCTTGCAATGTTTTGAACGTAAAACGTGACTATTTAAATAAAATTGATAATCTTGTATTCATTAAAAAAAATATAAATTTCTTATTACGTATTTTAACATATTTATTCTTGCTTCCGTACTGAACATAACTTTCCTTACTGAAATACGTAAGTACGTACTTATCGGAACGCTTACCATATTTTATAGGTACTCTATTTTTAACACGTTTGCTTTAAGTTTTAAAGCAAATACATTGTTCACAAGAGTAAAGCGACTTTGTAATCAATACCAAAAGTAAACCTCGTTAAACTAATTAATTGATCAGTTAGAGCTTAACTACATGCATGTAAGACACAACACGGCAAAGCAAAATTTAACGTCACGGCTAAAAAATCCTGATATAAACAAGGTGGCTATGTGCGTCAATAAACTATAAAAACATCATGCAAAAAATATATGATACTAGTTAAAAATCATTGGGCATTAACAACGAGGCTATAATTAATAGTGGGTAGACAAGTCATCCGACTGGACCTCGATGGTGGGAACCTTCGTCATCAGGAGATATGCTATTAAGGCTTCGCAGTCACTGACCCTCACGAATTTAGGAATTACGTTTTGTAGACAATGCTTTTCACCAAACAATATTATTCGCCCAAAAACTAAAGAACCATTTAAAAATGTTGTGTCGTTCGGCACAGTGTCTTATTTTAAAAGACCCCAAGCAAAATTCGATAGCTACGAGTACCTACCAATTATTGCATCATACTGTATCCCATCTAATCTATGCACCTGACACCCTCATATCTTCTCTCTTTACATCTTAATTCTAACTGTACCGTTAAAATTGTGTACGAAGTTATAGTAGGTACTTAAACACAAATGAATTGAATCAATATGTTTTGTTTTGAGAAAAAAGTGTAATTTATTAACATGTTCTTTTATTAAACCAAGGACAACAATAACAGACCTGATATACCACGTAGGTGCGAGGATATATCTAATTATTTATGTAAATTGTTTTGCGTTATATTATTACAAACAAAAAAACTCGATTAATGGTAAATAAGTAAGAAAATCAAGCATTTTTGGATACCTATGAAGATTCAAATAAACTAAGTCTACATTTAGCAAGGTTTTAAAGGCAATTAAGATAGGTACTGTGTTCATTATCTTGGGTGTTTTGTTATTTATTTTTTATGAGTTCTTGATTTATGCTAAGCTAGATAGGTACCTAAGTAATTATTTCTAATAAAAAAAAAATCTTCAAAATGCAAGTCATGACTGCAAATCGTTTTAAAATATGGACCTTGATTTTACACGCGTACCTCAATTAAGAGCTCAATTCGTATTGCAAAGTTAATCTCATAATAAAATGCAAAGGAAAATAATTATATTGTGAATTATAATAACATCGAATGGATATCCGCCATCTTTCAATGCAGTGACCTTATGCATTTTGTAATAACAGCATTTTCTTCCTTGAAAAAATAAAACTTAGAGATAAGACTTAATATGAATCACCAGTTTCATAAATTCTTCATTATTTGGTAGTGAAAGAGAAAAAAATTGAGTATGCATAGTATTTACCTGCCCATAAAAGTCTTCTGCTTCCCCTTGTGCCAGACCGTAATTTCCAAGTTGCTGTCATCGTACAAATACAAGTTGAATCGCTCACACCACGATAGTTTCGACTTTGACAGCTGCTTCGACTTATGACCTTCGCTGCCCAGCCTGTTTTAAGAATCCAATAAAAAAAGCATGTCAAAAAAGCATTATCGATGATTTTCAATAATTATTTTTAATCTATTCATCACATTTGTCCATTTGTCCTTTAATTTTGCTTGTGTTCTGGCTAAAGGATTAAATAGGCTCCATTGATGTTTTGTTTTTCCATCGAAAACAAGTAAAAACTGATAAGTATATTTATGTTTTCATTTTAATCGCTTATTCTCATTATTCGCTTATTTTCAATAGCAACTTATGCATTCAAAAATAAACGTACCTTTTGCGAATTATAGCGCGGATTACATCTTAAAATATTTTTGCATATTTACCATAATTAACAATAACCACAACAAAAGTCATGGAGGCATTACTGTTTTAATTATAACAAGAGACTTCTGATGCGGAACTCGCTTAACATATTCGTTCTTATACTTTTGTAAACCTGCTTCAGAAAAACAGCTTTCAAAAATGGAATAGCTGTTTGTTTTTATTTATTTATGGCATTATATTTATTGTCTATAATTATTGCATGTAGATATAATCCAGTTTGAGTACTTGAACTTTTTGGATAAAGCATAACAGGGTTTTCACACTGGCAGATTTTCCGCGCTTAGCAAAAGCGAACGTATTATCGAACTTTACCGAACGTATACGCAATTTGTGGCGCAGTTTTTTATCCGACTGTCAAGAAGGATTATGTTTTTGTATGTAATTTTTGTGCCGACAGTTGTCAATTGTTTCCTGAAATCGCTTGTTTGAATCATGCGGTGTTGTTCGGAAAAGCTAAGCGGTAAATCAGCAGTAACAATGAAAGCGCTTTAAATCGTGCCATAACAAAGATTTTCCGACATTCTTGCTTACGCAGTTTTTTTGCATAAAATGATCAAATGATTCAAAGTTGAGGTACCGTGAGTACCGTAGTGAGACGGTCATTTGAATATCTGAATGCTTATAACAAGAAAGTAGGTATTAAGGCTGTGAATAACTTACCGAAATTTACAATACAGTCCATTGGCACTGCCGCTCGGCGTATCTTTGGCATCAATTAAAACGACATTCACCATAGACTTCCATGACTTCTTGAGAATGTCGAATTTTCTGTTTTTCCAAACATACTAGAGGGAAAAACAAAAATTGTAAGTAAACAAGTGCCAGAGAGATATCAATTATTAAAAAGTATAAAACAACCTGATAAAACCTTGTCTGTTTGATAGTCCTTAAAATGAAGACAGACAAAGAGGGATATTCAAGTGATTTGACTTCCAGATAATCTAACTAGTAATGCGATACTTATAACTGATGATAATTTTTGATAAAGGTAACTCGGAACTTTCCGAATAAACATAACCTTTGGACATTAGTTACTTGAATTTTTGTTTGTTAAGTCGATGAGATCATACGGTGAAAAACATAGTGTTCAAAGTGATTAATAAATGGTAAAATGGAATACATTAAAATAATTACTGATTTCGGCGCCTGGAAGTAATGCATAAATTGCATTTTTAAGTAAAATAAACATTGTACCGATTGCTTCGTTAATTACTTATTATAATGTACGTAGGTAATGTTATCTAAAAATATGCAGAAAGGGTTACACAATCGGATGATTAAAACGTAACTTCGATCGATATGACTACACTTCGATAACATTGTTTCTCAATATTGCTGTGTGATCAAAACAATGCAATCGTGTTTGTAATTACACAATACGTACCTACCTTCTGAACTTTTTTGCCGTGATCTCTGAGTATGGTCAGCCCACTGCCAATGCGGTCCATGAAATCCGAGGGGACTGCAAGCGCGGTGGGCGCCAGCGGGTCCATCACCAAACCGTCAGGAATTGCGAGCGACCTGGCCACAAACAACATTCATTATTACTATAAAGAAAAAAACTTTAAATGACATGGAACTTCGTTGAAGAATATACAATGGTGACAAGAAAGAAAGCTTTCAATTAGATCTTCTTCACATTTTTTTTCGTAATTGCCATTCAAAATAATAAAATAACAACCCTTAAAATTTCGTGCGGAGCGCACAATGCGTGCTTTACCCGCGACGCATGCCGATGTACTCTGCTCCCATCTGAGAATCTTGTTTTGGCTGACTGGTCTCCGGCAGAACCAGGCAGTCAAGTGCAAAACTTCCGAATTATAATTATCATCAATCACACCGTAAAGTAAAGTATATCACCTATGTAGCAGCAAGGTGCCTCTATACCATCTTAGAAAAATATTTCAGGAAATTTCAAGCTGATTGATTTTAAACAATAAAACATTTTGGGTCTTATTCTAGGTGCTTGAAACGTTTGTCTGACTCAGACCGTTCTATAGGTACCTATGTACTGTATTCATAAATATCATTATAGCCACGTATCAGGAACCCACATTTTCATATTGTCAAAGTGTGATACCGTAAGACCCTGGGTCACGTAGTCACAACGGGACTTGACAATGATGTCTTTTGTTTAATAACATACTTACACACCTAGGATAGTTGACGCATATACCTACATGGTTTACTGTTTTTGAACATGTTTCTTCCTTTTAATATCACATTTACCTACATATGCGCCGTAAATATGTATAGGTTACCTATGTTACCTATGTACAGACATCAACCTACCTCAATCTCAATCAATTCAATAGATTTTCAACCTTATTTCAATAGTAGAAGGTATAGAAAGGTTTGATTGGTAAAATTTTGCACATTCGGGTAGGCTAACCTGTAGGCGTCTATACTAACGTATGCGAAACTTCCATGCAAAATATTAAGTTTTTGTGTAAAATTCCACCATGAATAATCTACTACAATTACTTTAGTTAACTTCTGACAGCGGTTTCACCTGCTTCTCGAGGAAACTATTTCCCGCACCCAGATAAAAAGTACCCTATAATGTAAGTCTGAAATAGGCATACCTAAGTCATAATACCACAGATTACATAATACTGCCAAGTTTCATCAGGATTCATTCTACTTAGTTTTTGCGTGTAAGAGGGACAAACATCCATAAAAAATACCTATATCCGTGATCCTTACCTTTTATAGGTGTATACAAAAGCGTTGATAATAGGTACCTATTACCTAGTACGTTTTTACAAATAAGTATATCCTCGTTATTTTGACCGTGAAAAAGAAAGATTGGGGTCATTGAACTACAGTGAAAGGTACGAAACAAACGATTTATAACTTGAACTTGGTTTGAGCATGGGGAGACTAAGTAAGAATTAAACAAACATTGTAGTTAGACCTGATATGAGTAGATAGATAGATAGATATATTCTTTACTATTTACACCAATTTACATAAAAAAAACATGTTACAAAAAAAATAAGTTTAGGTGACACAATGGGCGGTCTTATCGCTAAAAGCGATCTCTTACAGACAACCTTTAGATGGATTGAGAAGAAAGGAAATAACCGTAGATATAAACTCTAAGCTTGTTGAATAGCATTTTAGTATCTAAATTTTTGTTTTTTTTTTCGATTCATTCATTTAATTAAAGAGTTAACTTAAATATTTACATATACCTTACTATCTAATCTAATACTCTAATACATATGAAATAAATATTAAAATACGGCATCAAAAAACTCCTCTTCATCGCTGCCCACTGGAAGCGTACCCAAGAGGCTGGCAGCATTGCCACGTTGAATGGCAATGCTTATTTTTTGTCCAAAGTAGAAACCAGCCCTTGGGTCGCTTGAAGTGTCAGCAAGCCGCTTAGATAATTCCTTAAAAACGAGGTGAGCACTTGGACCCCACGGCCCGAGAGTTTCAACCCCAAACGGCTCAAAGGTATAGTTGCCTACGAGGGTACTATATTTGCGCCGTTTGAGGTTCTCTGCAGCCGCAGCAGCGGAACCAGCACATCGCGCCGAGCTAGGAAGGTGAGATGGTGCAAGAGTATCGACGCAAGTCGCGTCCCATACTAAAGACCTACCCATCTTCCACGGGAATAACGACATACCGTCTGGTCTCTTGCCATCGTCGCGTACCAAGCCACTGGGTTCTAATACGGCTGGTACACCGACGGCAACAAGAGCGCGACGAATAATGTCATTAATATTCGCATGCCGTGCAAAACGGCCCGCGCTACGGCTGCAGGATAAGCCGTGGTGTCCAAGGCTGCTGACAGCTTCCCCGCAGTGGCAGCGATGAGGAGAGCAGCACGGCGCACCCAGACGCAGGCAAACAGCTAGGCGAAAAGTAGTGTCGTCAAACAAGGTGCCTATGTTTGACGACGGGAGTGCCAGAAGCCATAAACCCGACTCCCATTCACCCACAGCCAGTAGGCGCGCTCGCTCTGCAGAATTAATTGACGTTTCAATTAATTTTTTCCGAATAACTCTGCAGAGCGGCTCATCCCACTGTCTCTGGGAGGACGGGTTGGCGGGTAAATCCGTATTCGGGCAAGTGATTTTCCAAGCGTCTATAGCCTCAGTCAGACATGGTA
>NWSH02000519.1:8532165-8552013 GCA_002382865.2 Heliothis virescens | reverse complement strand
CCTTCCTCGATAAATGGGCTATCTAACACTGAAAGAATTTTTCAAATCGGACCAGTAGTTCCTGAGATTAGCGCGTTCAAACAAACAAACAATCAAACAAACAAACTCTTCAGCTTTATAATATTAGTATAGATGATGAATACTACTTAGGTATATCCAAATAGGTAGCGATCGAAAACTATAACCATTTTTTTCATGAAGAGAGGTTTACGAAGGACTGTGACGTCATCGACTACGTGCTATTAATAGTTTTGTAACATGACAGGTGGTTGTCACGTAGCAAAGTGTTTATCTTTTGTTTTATCAATTAATGAGATAAATGACCAAAATGATGCAACTTTGTCATAATTTCTATGTCATAATAACGGTTGCCATCAATGTCATCGATAGCCAAATACACGTGCAGGTTCTTAGAAATTATAAAGATGAACATTTCAATGTTTTATGTCTTGTATTGTTTAAATGTCATACTTAAATACTAGATACGTTACTTATTACAGACTTCATGGAATTAAAATCAATTTGTCTTGGAAAAAGCCAACACGAGCGGCTGTTTTAATCAGTATTAGAACTTATTTAACTTCTTGTCATGACAATAAAAAAATCTTTTGCAATAATTAGGTTTTGTTTTCTTTGTTACGTCTATCGGGGATTTATTTTCTTGAAAACGTCTTTATGAGTAATACTCAGTTCTTACAAGTAACTAATCATGAGATTGTGTGTATTGGTTTACGTTAGGAAAATCTAACCCCATCGCACAACTGTGGTATTTCCCTAAGCGTGGGATTGTTTACTCAAT
Source organism: Heliothis virescens (assembly GCA_002382865.2). Classification (NCBI taxonomy): domain Eukaryota; kingdom Metazoa; phylum Arthropoda; class Insecta; order Lepidoptera; family Noctuidae; genus Heliothis; species Heliothis virescens. Next base: position 8,551,214 of record NWSH02000519.1, on the reverse strand, counting down.
TACCCAGGTCGTTATTTGTTACTTAAATAACTAGTTCCATCTATGACTAAAAAGGTAAGCTTTCAGTTTAAGGAAAACCACCACGGTAATTGTTCAAGGCGAAAGAAATATATTCTTAGAATTATTAAACAAAATATTTGAAAATTTTTAATATTTGTTGTTATGGCGGCAACGGAAATACATCATTTGTGAAAATTTCTGCTTTCTAGTTATCCAGCAATACAGGCTGGAGACATACAGACAGATTTACCCTTGGGATACGGAACCATAAAAACCTGGATTATAATTAGTACTTTGATAAAAATCCTACATAACCCTCTTAAGCATATTCATAACTGCCTCGTTGGTCTAGTGGTCGCATAGCGCGACTGCCGATCACAGGTCTCGGGTTCGATTCCCGGGCCAGGCCGAAATCGCTTTGTGGGTTTTAGAAACTTTCACAAAGCAGCCTGGAGTTTGGAAGTTGGCGGTGTAACACCCCCGTGCCTGGGAGGGCACGTAAAGCCGGCGTCCTCGATTGTTACTCAGTAGCAGTCGTATATAAATCCACGTCAGAGGCCGTCAGGCGGATTTGAGTAAAACTCTGACACTAGGGCTAGTAGGCGATTAAAACCTGCAGCTCACTCGATAAGAAGAAGAAGAAGCATATTCATAGTAAATATTCAGACGATATTTCATCCACAGTTAAAAGAAAAGTTAAGAAAATAATTAAAATATAAGTAAAATATTGCTGCTCATTTTTCAAAGTTTAGACATAATTAAAAGTGAATAAAACTGAATCTGGCTTAGCAGTCAGGCTTCAAATTGCTACACCATGAGGTAGACGTGGCTTGTTATTAATTAAGTAAAAATATCAAACAAAAACGTAGCCATTCTAATTATAACTGTGACTTGTTCCACTTCGACTGGTTTGCTAGTTGGACATTTTTCCTATGCGGAATACTACTGGTACACATCTATAGGTACTAATAGTATAAAGCTGAAGAGTTTGTTTGTTTGTTTGAACGCGCTAATCTCAGGAACTACTGGTTCGTTTTGAAAAAATCTTTCAGTGTCAGATAGCCCATTTATCGAGGATGGCTATAGGCTACTTTTTATCCGGGAGCGCCTAGTAGTTCCCACGGGACGCGGGTGAAACCGCTGGCAGAAGCTAGTAAGTAATATACAACCTAATTTACCACGTACGTAGCTTTGTTGCATAGTTTGCCTTTCGTTTTGCTTGCCGTATCAAAAGCTCTGTATTTTTAGAACACAGCCATCTAAATAGGCATTCTATTGGTAGCTGAAATTGGTGCTGTATTATTGAGATGAGAGAAAAATAAATGTTTTCGGCTGGTTGAACTTAGAAATTGACATTCTATAGGTAAGTATTTTGGACTCGCAATAATACGGTCTCTCGAATCTGTCTAGAGAAGCAAATGGTCAGTTCTGTTATTCGGTGCCCGTATGGAGCTGATCTAGTGTTTCAAAAATAAGTTTGTTACTCACTGGCTGTCTTCGGCCTGCCCAAGCACGGGGTCATGCTCTATGTGTAATATCGGGTCTATTGTAGTAACTTCACTATTGTTCTCCAAATCTACATCCGGATATTTAGCAACTGCTGACATTGTGTCGTTCGCCGAAGATATTTCATCATCGGCGGATATCGCTGCAGTGATACTCGGCTCTGGTGGACTGTTGTGAGCAGTTCCATTTTGTGCACAAACTGTCAAGGGCGCCATCGACGTCTGTTTATCAACACTGTCCAACTGATTCTTTCTCCTGAACGAGATTCTCCTCCAAGACATTACAATAACCAATAAAACTTGATTATTAATTTGTGTCACAAATGTATTAATGTTTATAACTTTTTTGTTTGTATGGCAATAGTCATAAATAGTCCATATTATTGTTTTTAGTTCGCGTATCGCCCGGCGTCACTAAAATATGCGTAACTACACCTTGGAATCGTTAACTCAATCAACAATATAAATATTGTAATATTTCCGCAATGAAACGAAAGTACGCGTGTTATCAAAAAACAAAACTAAATAGTAAATCGTGGGGAGAGGATGAAGTTATCATATCGCACCGTCAGACTCGATTGTTAAACGGTTTCATCATTGCATCGTTCATCAACGTCATTAGTTAACCTATTATCGTTAAAATGTAATTAATTACAGTTTGTTGTGAAGTGAACATACCTCGATTCGTCGTCGACTCGGTGACAGAGGCACGATCGTATTGACGGTACACAAATGACTGAGTCAGAGGGTTTGATGCTTCAGTCACCCGAAGGAATTCCACCTGACTGTTCTTAATCTCTTTGGCCTGGCCTCACTTAACATGTTAGCGCGCTTGACAATACCCTTATTGCACTACACGGTATTTACACAAAAGAACAAAAAAACGTGTCCTCACAGCCATCGAAAACAACTGTCTGTCATTCAATACCAATAGTAGCGTGGGTATACGCATAAATTAACATATTTACGTCAAATGGCAAATAATGTTCAAGTTGACGAACTATAGAGGTGCTGGAACGTCATACCTTGCTGAGTAATTGCATGCGAGGGTTTTCCAGGACTGTGACGTGCCATGTCATTGTAACTTTGTAAGGAATCTGCGGCGCCGGCTGTTACTGATATTATCACAATCAACATTGATCTAGTAAGAGGAAACGTGCGATTGGTAAACAAATACCGAGGCAAAGAAGAAAGAACCTTACGCACTAGTCTGTAAGATTCATATTTGAATAATGGCGTGGCTGGTCTGGCGTATACGTTTCCAATTATTATACCTATATTTTGGAGGATAAATCCGGCTAAAGTCCTAAAAGGATATTTATGTTGATTGGGTATCTAAGTAAGTTTGACGCATGCAGAGTAGGTAGCATTTTTGTGTGTCATTATTGATTCAAGTACTGTTAAATTTTGCACTAGTCGTGATTCTAACACCTCTCATTGTTAATGTCAATGGTCGTATTATGTTAATACTGTTATGCACTTTACGCCATAATTTTGTTTTTTTTTATCCTAAAATCTAGATAATATTGGCCCAATTGGTCAAAGCAAAAGCATCAATGAGAACTAAATTAGAATATTTTGGTCAAGTGACTATCACTTTTTTGACCAAAATCCTTGACGGTTAGTAAGTACTAGATGAAAATATCTGACATAGCTGTACAGTATCTACCTTGCTCAAATACTTGATGAACAGTATGAAACCCAAATTATAACCCAGCAGCCGTTATAAGCGTAAGTGGAATAAATAACAAAGCTTTCACGAAAAATGTCCAGTACTAAAGCTGACCCCGAAAGTCACACTTCATGCGTCATCTTTACTGGCACCTACGTCAGTGGGCGAGCTTAGCAGAAAGGTAATAATAAAAGCTTACTGGTTTTATCCCTAAAAAGGTAGGAATGCGAAATGATGGAAAGTTTTGTGCTGCAGAGTTCACTGCGTAAATTATTGCTGCGTAGGTCACCTAACTTAGGCGCTACTATAGATGTGCAAAGGAATATGGTTTTATCTCATGTGGGTCAGTATACTTGTTTTAAGTATCTTAAGAGTGCAGAAGACGACTTGTATGCTAGTATTTTATTACCTGCTTAGAACTTCTTAAAGAACCATGTGCGATAATAAACTAATAAGACCAATAGCAATCTGCTACGCTTTGCTTTTAATGGCCGGCAGGAACTCAACCGTTCACATACGTATGAACCGAATTATCATCAAACAATCCAATATTTACACTAAGCTCATTTGAATATTAATTTTTTAACAACTACTTACTTATGGCTATATAAACATAAAAAACCGGCCAAGTGCGAGTCGGACTCCCACACGAAGGGTTCCGTTCCATTATCTTTGAAAAATAAACGTACTTATTACCTACAATTAGCCAAAAGACAAATATATGTATAACAAAGTTATAATTTGCGGTTACTGAAAAAGAGCTATATCTCAAAAACCACTAACTGTATCTTGTTCAAACCAATTTTGGTTGGTAGTTTTTATTGAGATCTATAACATATATTTTTTTCAGATTTTTCACTTTGGTAGTTTAGAAATTACAGGGGGGGGACACACATTTTGGCACTTTGAGAGTGTCTTACTCTAAAATGATTGACTTTAGGAAAAAATGGTTTTAGAAACCTCAGTACCATTTTTTAAGACCTATCCATAGACACCCCACAAGTATAGGTTAGACGAAAAAAAAAATTTTTTGTTTCAGTTCCATGTATGGGAAGCTCCCCCTAATATTATTATTTTTTTATTTTTGTACGAAAATCGTAAAGCGGTTAATATAATACATCTACCTACCAAGTTTTAACTGTGTAGTCCTAATAGTTTCGGAATAAAGTGGCTGTGACATACGGACGGACGGACAGACAGACAGACGGACAAACAGACAGACATGACGAATCTATAAGGGTTCCGTTTTTTGCCATTCGGCTACGGAACCCTAAAAAGGAATATAAATATCTCTTATATAATAAGCTCATCAAATTGGAGTTCAAGGCAAAATGAAAACTGGTAATCATATTGAAGTATTCGAACGACGAGGAAATCTGTTGTTCTCATCGATAAATAGGTATCCACAGATACGTAATGATTTCGTCGAATATTTACATACTGGTTCGGTTCCTGGTACCTTTACCTTAAAAACAACCGCTAGGTAGGTGCATGGTCCTTCGTGGGGAAAATGCGTCGCAAAAGGTTTCCAATGTTTCCTTTTCTACAATTTATTATTTTATTATATTAAGGGTGAGATAGTATTTTTATATATAGGTCAGGCTTCAGGTCAATAATGCCAAATGGTGATTCTAACAGGCTTGTAACTTTATAGTAACTTTTCTATTTCAAATATAAAGTCAGTGAGCAACAAGTAGGTACCTAATAAAATGTGTATTTAGTGATTCAAGGTGTAAACAGTATCAATATGAGTTCTCGCAGTAAATATAGGTGTTTGTGGTATTTTTAGACAAATAAAGTAGCCTTGGGAATCTCTTTGCCCCGACACAGTTTCTTCGAATATTACGATGTCTCATTTATGTGCAAATGTTTGAAATAAATAACAAAATAACCAAAACGTCATATTCTTCATATTCTCACGCGTGCTTGCCTTGGCTGCTAATTGGCGAGTTATTTAGGAAATACTGAAAAATAGCTAATTAGTTACCAAGAAAAAACCTTTTTAGAGTTTTCTTAAAATAGTAAAGTTAAGGTTATCAAAGGTTTGAGTCTGAACTGCGGGTTGTTCGAAAGAGTTACCGCGGCCCTGGCGCACAAAGTTTTAGTCAGTAAAAGTCTGACACTCCCTCACGCTGACACCCACAGCGGGAGGGGTCATACTGACGATTTCCCAAAAAAAAGGGTTTAAGTCTGAAGTTTGTAAATGGTAAAGTTGCTATGCAAAATTGTAGCTCACCGCATATGTATTGCAAATGCCTACGTGCTACGGAAGGCAGCGCGTATATAAAGAAATAATTTGAAGATAAACAAATCACACTCCTACTAATATTGTATCCTGATTATAAGTACTCGTACTTCTATTTCATAATTTATCTAATATTGAAAGGAAAAACAAACTGTGCTTTTGTTTACCTGAATAATCGAACTGTATAAATTAATAGATTATGGAGAACGTACTCCAATCTTAAAGTATCAATAGCATCATGTATTTTAAACAGGTGCCACGATACCTTGAGTAGGTATGCTGTTCAATGTGACAACTCTTTTATAAGGTAAATGCATTCAAATTGCCTTTGTAAGGATGCACCGAACGTGCTTTGTGACCGTATCTCTTAATTTCGACGCAATCTACATTTTTTCGATTTCCGAATTAGTATTCATTTGTTTGTCGATATTTTGGTATTAATGACTTTGACATTGAATGCTGGAAATATAGGATCTGTATACATACCTACCTAGCTCAGTGTTTTTCCTTTGCGGTTGAAAAGATGGTATCAAGAATCAACCGCAGACTTATCCGAATCGATGTTACCTGTTATAAACCTTGGATTTACTCTTTATATTCAGTTAGTAACGTAAGTTTGATCATATTATATTTACCTATTAGAGGGTCACACAGAGTTGATTGATCAAGAAGGCTTTTATCTGAGGCTGACCTCAGCCTTGATTCTATTTCTCCTCACTTATGTAATTGGTGAGATAAGCCTAACGAGAATAATGCAGTTTGCGCAAAATAATGGAGTAGTTCTAAAGTTAATCAAGTATTTATTTGATTCCTTGTGTTGTCAAATTCCTGAAGAGATTTGACTTCTAAAAAGCCTCGCCAACCAAATTTGTGATGATTGTAAGAATAACCGGATTCCCCATGGACGTGGATGATGAATCCTCTAAGTAAGAGTTCAGATACGTGTCTACGGACATTTCTGTCTGGGACGTCTAATAAAATGACCCAGCCGTTAAAGGCCGTCTGACATAATTGGCGGCTAAAGCATATATAGCGCTTCTCCACCCTTTAACACTTGCTTCATGTCAATCACGAAAAGGTATCAGCATGATGATAGATTCTCTCCGAATGGTGGAACTTAGGAATTTTATAGACCGTTGGAAAATATGTTATGTTCTATAATTCTTAGATCCCTATATTTATTAGGTACCTACTATTTATTACCTATTAGTTGAAGTAAGTACGGGTTCGTGCTTACGGCACAATGGGTGATTTGGGGTCTTTAAGTGTTACACTCATATTAATACTATCATTACTTAGTGATCAAAATAATTACATAAATATTTAGTACCTATCATTTAATGTGTTGAACCAAGGACCATCGGCACATACCCACACTACGGCACAGCTAAAAAATGTATCATCAACTTACATCATACATAAACTATACTAAAAAATAACTAACTAAAAAATTCTTAAGCAACTCGAGACGGACCCTAATTATTTAGTGAGACTTTCAAGCTCTAATAGGCGGGAACTAATAAAGTAATTATTAGCTGTTTCTTATAAATAACTGGCACTTAGATACCTACTGGTCACAATTAATAATAATTACCTACTTACAATGATTTATTGCTTAGGTATACAGATGAATATACTAGCATAGATTATCCTATAATTTAATAGATTTACGCAAATAGAGGAAATCCAATACAATGCTTGTGATGCGAGATTTTTTGTTTTGTTGCGTTTGTTGTAACAATAAATAATGCATTTACAATGTCGATCTGCATCCGACGTTAATTGGTTGATTATAGATAATAAGAATGGCTGATTAATTACACATTACGGGCATTGTGAAAACGTTTACTGGTGGATCTACAGGAGTTATTTTTATGTGAAAAGCCTTTCCGGTATTTCAAGAATTTCCTCGCATGGGCATTTCTTTTCAAATTCTATGAAAGTAAGTAGTTTCGAGATGAGGAACGTGAAGCACACAAAAAATTTGGAACCTTAAGTAACAAACTTGAATAGGTAAACGAAACAGCCAACATCTAAAATATTAAATTCATACGTGAATCTAGGTATGTACAGACGACACCAGGTCAACGTATACGAATCTGTCAAATTTTACCGATCAAACATTAACTTTACTACGGCAGGTGCTTCGTACGTTGTTAAGTATGGTATCATTAATTTCTATTCAGATGACAAGCTTATGGACCTTTTAATGTGCAGAATGCAGATAGGTGGAAGTAGGTTTCTATTTTATTCTATCTAAGTAATTAGTAGAAAAAATAAATATTTAAAAATTATGCTATTAATATTCCGTTGGGCAATATGACCATGAGTCGTAAGTAGTGTGAATATTAACTAGGTAAGTATCAACTGATAGAGAAATAGGAAATACTAAGAGCGAATTTATGATAGTTAATAAACACCTACGTGAGTGTTTTGGTCATGGTCAGGGTTATTTGTTGAATAACGTCTTTATAGCAATTGATTTTCCTTGGCCTTCTCTTATTCGTACGTGGATATGTAGGTACCATCTATCTATATATTTGCGCAGATTTTAGGATGTCGTACCCAAAGGGTACAGAGTAAAGGGTAAAATGGGACCACTACAATGCTTGCCTGTTACGCTGTCTGTACGTTCGTCTATAGCTAGTTAGACAGTTGAAATTTTCATAGATGAAGTATGTCTATGTATGTAGGTCAGTACCTCAACAATAAAATCGTTGAAAATGGCCATAATTGAACACATCGTTGCCAATACATGTACAGCACATCAAGTTACCACAATCTGTCAAATTTCTGCAATCGAATTTGAACCTTATCACAATAGTGGGTTGGTTATCTAATGTTTGACTGGTAAATTTTGACAGATTCGTATACGTTGACCTGCTGTCGTCTGTACATCTTTTCCTTTGTAAATAAGTAGGTACCTAATTTCTGTTTTCCCTGAAGAATTTTGCTGCTCGGTAAACTAACTAACCTAGACTGGCTGACCAAGCTATGTAAAATGTTGCTACGGTTTTGAGTGTCTAAACTTCAAAATAGAATTATAATTAAGTAGCTATCTGACTAGATGTACGGAAAATGCCTCCCTAATTCTCTTACATTGGAGTTATTTTTAACCGACTTCCCAAAAAGCAGGAGGTTCTCAATTCGACCGTATTTTTTTTTTATGTATGTAACCGATTACTCGAAGATGGCTGGACTGATAATCAAAATTCTTTTTTTGTTTGAAGGTTATACTTCACAGGTGGCCACATGGTAAGGAGACCAGGATCTGATGATGGGATCCTGGAGAAATCGAGAGAACTCTTCTTCATACGCTTTTCTACGTCGATGATACTATTACGGGACCGACTGTCACTGTGGGTGGGTATAAATAAAAGATATTAAGTATAGTCTTAGACCCGAAAACTGAAAAGTTTTTTAATTGCGACGATAGACTAATACAATAGAACAGCGTTTAGATACCGACAACAAATAAAAAAAAAAACAATATCAAGCTACCGAATGTTAAGTTTAATGGAAAAGCGCTGCGTCGAAATGGGCAGTCTGAGGGCCAGATTTAGAGGTTCCTGATAAAGTTCTAGATAGCTATCTGACGGATAATGCTATAGAAAAGTAGTCAAAATTAAATACATTTTTAAAGCTTTATCTGTTAGACACTTAGCTAACTAGGCTAGAGCTTTATCTGGAATTGAACCTCTGAAACCTTCAACCTTCTAATTCTATCTATGGCCTAAACGCTCACTATGTTGTTAATGAATCAACTAATTATAAGTAGGTACGTGTAGGACGTAGGTATGTAAGTTTGTATGTACCTACGTAACTCCCTCTAAGCCACATGTCGAGGCATCACGTCACGTTGCGGCTTAATGAGATCTAATTGTAATTGACCCATGCACCCACCGTCAAAGGTCTTCATCACATTTCCTACTCTTATATTTTACGTAGTAAAATAATTATAATGACATTAACCTTTTTTGTCTTTTTTCATTAATAGATTAATTTTGAAAAGTTTGGAATACCTGCATTCCTAAAAATATTATAAAAAACCTGGTACCTACTTACAGATAGGAAGTTGCCGATGTTCTGATTGGTTTATAATAAAAATGGCGTCTGCGCCGGCAACGGTGGCTGTTCTCATATATGGAGACCAGCCAGCTGCGCAGGACATTTTATAGGTAGTGGACAAGCATTTGCGCAGACACAGGTGCACTCCCCATTTCTCACTGTCATAGCCCGATAGGACGGTAATCCGACACTATCGGAGAGATCAGGCGCATGGACCATCACTAACGTGTCCTCCGAAATACAGGTCTACGGGAAATACAGGATCAATCACCAACTTCCAGACTCCGGACTATTTTGCTAAAACCCACAAAGCTATTTCGGCCCACCCGTGATCGAACCTGAGTCCTCTTGTACTCTAAGCGACTAGATGACTACACCAACGAGGCAGTCAATTAGTAAATAAATACACCCTGGAATCTGATTCCTTAAAGTTTTATCAATATGGTTGGTAGTTGGTTCTGAGACCACCAGCGATTCTGGATAGGTTGCCGGATAACTAATATGCACGGTATGTAGTTAAGTATCTATTTTAGTGTCTACTCCTTAGGTAGTTTCTCCGTGGGGCCTGCCGAAAGGCGGGCAGTCGCTGATGGGGGCCTGGACGCTATGGACTCCCAAGCCCCAACCCATCAGGCGAGGTCGGAGTGCCGCTGGGTATTTTTAGTGGTTATACCGGGAACGATCGTAACGGGGAGTCCCACATACCCCTCTCCCGTCCTCCGACGGGATTATGCGTTATTGTCATTCTTTCCCAGCGACAAAAAAAATGTAGATTCTCCGTAATACAGTCTGCACCTAATCTTTACAAACGGTTACCTACTACGAAAGTCAGCGTGCGTACCGAATTGACAATGGAGATTACTTTGCTCAGTTTCACTTTGTTGACCAATATCTTTTACTTTTACTTGAATGAATGACGATTTTAAGTCTATATTTCGTCATTGAAACTACTCGGAAAAGATAAGGCGCACAAAGATAGTAAAGATAATAAACGATGTATCATTTCCTATGGTTATGTATATTTTACGTAGTGTCCCACATGATAACAAGCAACACGCTGTTTGGAACAGTAGTTTAAATGATAGCGAAATAATGTCAATATTACATATGTACAAATAAGTAGAAAAAATTAAAAACGAACATTTATTAAAAAATCCTATCCGATTTCATACATGTTTACTTAGGGACATAATTACGTGCAACTTATAATTACGTAGGTACTATAATAGGTGTACAAAATCGTCAGTAATTTATCGTCATCCAAAACGGAAAATTAAATCTCCTAAAATTTCCTATATCTCGAAACAAATAAATGCAATTTTACAAACTTTATAGTTGTTAAATAAAAAGTTTGACTATGTCAATATTTCTTCATAGGCACAATAATACTAATTTATCAGTAAAAATATTTTTTCTAAATATTTATGTAAAAAAAACGGCCGAAAATATGTTGTGTTCTTATTTGAGCTTATCATAACATACATTAAATATAAAAACTGAAATTGTAAGCTTAGTATCTATAAACTAAATAGAAAAAATGGATGATAGACAAAAACTTTTGCAAGAATACCAAAATTCTGAAAGAAACCGACAGCCAAGATGTTCTAAATACAATACTTTAGTTCCTTCCAAAAAAGTGTATTAAATCAATAAAATAAAATGAAGTTATAGTAGTAACAAAAGTTGAACACAACAAGCCTTATCTGAATAAAAATATTGTTATAAAGCATTTATAAGTTGCTATAAATTCAGTCTACTAATTTTAATTACTTACATCTAGCTATTTGATATAATTAAATGAACAGCTTATGGTTCCTTACTGCTGAAATATATATTTATATAGATACTTAATTAACTCCTTCAGTAAATTGTTTAAATAAATAATTCCTTGTACTAAACTTTGAACAATAAACCCGTTCAATTCTGATATAACATTTATATCAAATTCAGATTTGTTAATCATTCTGACTTGTGTCTGTACAGTACCAATACAAATAGATAAAAAATAATAGCAGCCAAAATATTTAAAATAATATACATATAAGATAGCTTATACATGGAGGATTTTGAGGACATTTCAATAATTAGGTAAGTTACTTTAACATACAGTGATATCTTATAACACAGTCACTAGGTTACTAATACAGGTCAATTAGACAAATTCAATGTAATACTTAAACAAGCACCTAGACATACAAATATTAGCTTTTCTTTAACAAATCATATGATAACACCTAATGCATAAAGGAATGTTCAATTGTGTGGACAGAATCAATATTTGGAAATAAGATATGTGAAATACAAGGTAGGTAAGTGATAACTATAACTAAGAAGCTACATTTTTGTAGTAATTATTCACTGAATTTCAGTCTTTTGTTTATTTCTAATTTGTCAGTGAACACCAAAATTTGGTCAAATGTACAGTCAGTTGCTTAATTTTGTCACATTTTAGTTGTAGCTTCTAGTGAGCGCAGGAGAGGTGCGCGGGCCATATACTAGAAACGGTCTTTAGAGGCATGCAGGTCGGGGTTGGTCAGGTACTGCAGTTCCTGCAGCTCTTGGAACTTCTCATGGTCCCTGATGTGTGCATAGTTGGCTGACAGGCACATCAGGTAATGAACCAAACTCAGTATCACCAGTATGCATGATACCATTGCCAAAATAAACATAAACTCTGCTTTTTCAACATAGTCTTTGCAGAATAATTTTACTTTGTGTGCTTCACAGATTCTCATATCTTCTTGTTTCACACTTGATGGAAACATAAAGTCAAATTGCGTAAAGTCAATGCAAGTCGAGAGGTCAATGTTTTTCGGTTTCGAACAAAGTTTCCAGAATATAGTGAATAAGAAAGTCGTAATTACTAGGAAACCTAGTAATATAATCCATACAAAAGTCAATATGTATGTAATGATCATAAAGACTGCGCAAGATATTCGACCTCCGACACGAGCTCTCCATGCTCTGTATACTTTCTGTCTGGTGGCGCCTGTTGTCAAACAACCCAGACATAACAGCATGAAGCCAAGTGCTGCCATACAGGCGCTGCCCACGATGAATATCATTTGCAATGCTTCGATCCATATGAGACGGAAGTGAAATACTTCATCAAACATTAGTATCGATAGAGCTGATCCTCGATACATAGTCCCACAGAACACACCCACGCCCAGGCAGCACATAATCGTAGCGATGAGAGTGGCATGGGGCACCCTGGTAAGGCAGGCCTGGCACGCGTCACCCATTTTAGCGTATTAACGTTTTTTATATAATCACTTTTGTACTCCAATATAGTTACTTTTTTAACATAAAATATTTAGTTTTAACACATTACAAAAGAAAGTAATTTACGCGTTCAACGGATGACAAATAATGTTGACGTTTGGAATCATACAGATTCACAAAGATAAACAGATAATAAATTTACTTTTATCTTTGCAATAATTGCTCCTTTTTTGGTGTTGTGATATTTTTTTTAAACGTGGTATTTTATTTTAAATAAGAAAGACATTATCTCACTGGTAATTTAATAATATATTTTCAGCAAATATCAACATTTAATAAATTCAAATAAGTAATAGGTAGCGTGTATCCGAACATTATTCCAAAAGCCACGTCAAAATGACATATTACCGGTTTTAGTGAAGTCCATCTATTCTCTTGGAAAATCGACTAAGTAATTAGTAGATGAAAAGCTTAGATTTCATTACTTATAATGAGTTTGGAAGTTTTCTACATATTTCAATATCGTTAACGTAAGATATAGTTGAATATTTAATTAATTTTCTTGAAGAAATCTTTCAGTTTGATAGCCCGTTTACAGAGAAAAAATAGTTTACTATTTTTCTATTGCTCATGGACAGAAGTTCTATTAAGTTGTGCTTCAGTAAAAAAACATATTTCACTTCGAAACGTTTTTTTAGAGAAACCGGCCATTAGTGCTTTAGTGTTACTAAAAGAATTGACAGTTCCATAATAACAATTCGTTCCCAACCCTAGTAGACTTCTAGTTCCTTTTGTAATACATTATTTTTCTAGATAAATTAACAATTTCTAGATTTATCTCTTGTTGGATACCGAAACCACTTTACAATGGAAACGTTGTACCATCAGACTAATCAGTTGATACAAGAAACATCAGAATTGTTCCAGAAGTTGGACAGGGATCCGTCTAATTATGAAGGGATAGAAAACGCTATTCAGGCTAAAATTAATGCAATTAGTGCGTAAGTATATTTCATTATACATTTTTAAGAGCTTAATTGGTTTAACTTCCTAATATATTTAGTTGTAGTTCACGTTTACACGTATTTCAATAATCACCTGTCATCAGTGTTAGTAACTTAATGCAAATGAATATTTCATCATAAATAATTTGTTTTGTTTTGGAATTACAGAAACTGCGAGAGGTTGGATATATACGTCTTTAAAACGCCTGTCAACCAGCGTCCTATGGCTAAAATGCGAGTCGACCAGCTGAAATACGACAATAAACATATTCAGGTATTCAGCACTGATAACATTGTAATTAGTCTATCACGCGACTTACGGCCACTTTCTCAGTTTCCAGATAAAGTTCTAGATAGCTATCTGACAGATAGTGCCATAGAAATCATTTAAATTTTGTCTACTTTTCTATGGCATGATCTGTAAGGGTTGCTATACACATAAGCGGGCTGGCTTATTCGGCAAATCAAATGTTCAGGATAAAAAGTGTAGTAAATACTTTAGGTCAGCTTTGTTGTTCAACATATACTGCTGAACCGACTATTTTGGCCCGCTTATGTGTGTAGCAATTATCAGATAGCTAAAATTCTATCTGAAACGTGTAAAACTAGTCTTTAAACCCGTAAAATATATCTGAAACCATACAGTGAAAAGTTTGCACTCTTATAGAGAAAATATTTTTTTGCAATTCTATAGATTCAATTTAGTGCTAACCCCATATATATTAACATTTAAAGCTCTTTCTATATGCGGCAAATTAGTGCTTAATATATAAAAAAAAACATTTTCTTGTAGAGACTAATAAGATGAAGATTTAAAAGATCATGCACATTTGTTTGCCTATGGTTCCAGATTCTTTGAAACATTGAGTGTCTATTGCTGAGTAATTAAGCATGTTGTCCAGAGTTTAATACTGAAGTTACCTGTATTACTATCACTTATTTTTTTATTTCATTTTTAATGAACTTATTTTTATTGCTAGTATGAGCTTCTACTCTAAACTCGTCATATTTCTTTAGGCATCTCTGAATGCTGCTCAGCAGAAGAGGATAAAGCGCGAACAAGAGCTCAAAGACAGGGAACAACTTCTGAGTCGCAGATTTGGTCACGACCACACTGCTATTAATGTGGATTACCTGGCTCAGGAACAGATGTCCTTGCAGAATTCACATAGAAATGTTGATGAGATGTTACATACTGGTAAGTTTTATATCCTTACTAGCTTCCACCAGTGGTTTCATCCATTTGTCCCCGGATAAAAAGTAGCCTATACATTATTCTGATATATAAGCAACATTACGGCCAAGTTTTATCAAAATCTGTCCAGCACTTTTTGCGTGACAGAGTAATAAACATACAACATGCAGCTAATGAAAGACCTTGAGAAAAATGCAATATTACTATAACACAATGATAGAGACAGGACAATGACAGAATAGAGAAAATAGAAAAGACCAGAATAGGTATCAAAAATTCAAAACTCTGTAAATGAACAAAATGATGCTAAAGTAATACTTGTATGTCTCTTCCTATCACAGTAAAATAGAAGAATTCATTTAATTCAAATTCTTTACAAGGATATTGAGAATAAACCTGAGGGCGACACAGGTTAAATATAGGGAAAAATACCTAATAAAGTAGCATATAGTAATGAACCCAAAATGCTTGTATATAATTATATTCATTAGAAGTAGGAAGTGTCAAAGATTTAATTTGGGGATTAGTTTCGCCAAGGTCGGTTAGTACTCGTCAAACTTGTCTGTATCAATAATGTCTCACATTGAATATATGTATATTATTCAAATGGGAGCACATACTAATCTCAAATTTAAGTAAAGAATCATATAAATGTCAAATGTGTTTTAGGTTGTAATGCTACAGAACTACCTGGACATCCTCCGTTAACTAATTTTAATGAGAAACAAAAGCAAAATTTACTAGAAATAGCATAAATAAGTTTTTGAAAACAACCTTGTCTTTTGGGAGTCAGTTAAAAATGAGAAAGATCCTGCCCATTTTAATTTAGATATATTATAGCATAGCATTGTAAAGCATTATCACGCAATGCAACATGTTGCTAAGTATTTTTTGATAGGCGTTTAAAGTACGGATACTTTTAACTTCCTAACTTAAATTTACGTTATCATAGCTGTAGTAACGAAAATAATATTTTTAACAGAATTTTTCCCATTTTAATTAACGGACATTATGGTCGTGTGTAGTTCGAAATAGATCAGTCGAACCGTTTGAGAGGAAGATTGCATGCGAAATGTTTTATTTTATGTTAAGTTTTATCAACACAGTACAAAGTCAGTTTACCATCTTGAAAAAGTAGAAAGAAGTAATTTTGCCCAAATTATGAAATGATAGGATCATCATCAGAGCCTAACCAAGCCGTTATTTACTTCAGATTCAGACCGCTTATTTATAAGATTGGTATTGGACCAATGGCAGCCAAAACTGGGACACTGTACCGCTAGTTTATGTATTTACGAGTCTATAACCCAGATCACCTTATTGGTTCGGCTCATTTAAGTGCACACTACAAAGTAATCTAGCCGTCAACGGCATAGTTACGATGGACGGCAATGAAACCAGTTAATTAATTTGCCGTGCTCGCCGTACCTACTAGATCTAGTTGTGATCGTCTCGACGAGCAAAGATACAAGATACTTGGTTGCGCGCCTGCGACGCTACGTGGCGCTGACATCACCGCACGTGTTTTTTGTTTTTATCAAATACATACAAAAAATAATAACAAGCTGAAGTATGTCCAACATCACTAAATTGATCTTTGTGCTCACAGTTTGTATATTCGAGTGTTATTTATGTGGTATTGTTAAGAAGTTGACAGAGCAAGATGTTAACAGAGCAAAATGAGATAAGTATTCTTAATAAATATTATAAAGAGTTCAATCCTAAATAATAAGAAATAAGGCACTTACCACATGTTTGATTATTTTTTTTTTTGTTCACGCAATACACACACGAATATAATGTCTTATGTCACTAATAGCCCTATTAGCAATAACACCGGGCTAAGCCATCTGACATGACCGCACTGTATCAAGGTAAACTTAATATACGAAGTTGAAGTTTTTCGAAGTGCCAGACTAGATTACTCCTCTCGCAACGCGTACTCGACTCTGAAATGTTAATAAAAAATAATAATAACTTTTTAATTACTTTTGACACTATTGTTCAAATAATTGCTAAGTACCTATATCTATGTGAATTAATATAATAAACCTCTCAGATCATATCAACGCAAATGTGAGCTTTTTTATATTTTATTCTTATTTATTTTTTTGTAAATGATCTTGACCTTGAGAGTGGTTGGGTGACTATCTTACCTATAAAGCCAATTATACGAGCCAGCGAGGTATCTACTTAGAAATTCTTGTGACTTGTCTTTCCAATATAACGAGTTTACATACCTATCTACCTATATGGAATTTTGAATACATTTTGACGCAAAGTAAATTCGATGTTTTACTTCAATTGATTATTGCGATTGGCCAGAAAGGTTGTATGTAAAACCAGTACCAGGTAAAACCCATGATTTTGCCTACCATACCCTAGGCTTCTTAAATCAGTAAACTCATAGCAAAAAACTCGTACCTATGTCACTTGTGATTGGTAATCCAAAATTTCAACAACGAGTGCTACGAAACATTTGAATAGTTTGCTAATTAAACTAAGTAGTTTAGGATACGCAGTTTACTAAGATCCGTACTTAGGTAAGGAAGTTCGGATGGCGCTTGCTCCATTGTTGGCTAGAAGCCATGCAATCCTGCTCGCAGCCAATATCCCAACACTGAATATTAATCTCGAAACAAGTCATTCGCCTCGGTGCAGTGTCACTCGAGGTGCACGACCCATTCACCATGACCGCCACTCCATCCCACCGCCATTTTGCTGCTACAAACTTTATTTTGTTACAGGTTCAAGCATTCTGGAGACTTTGAAGTATAATCGCGAAACATTGAAGGGGGCGCATAGGAGGTTAATAGACTTGGCCAACACTCTAGGTTTATCAAATGCAACCATTTCTCTGATAGAACGAAGGGTCTCTCAGGACAAATACGTGTTGTTCGGAGGCATGTTCGTGACTCTCACTGTTATCGTTCTTGTTATAGTATATTTGACGTAGTTGGGGATAGTTCTCGAAAAGGGGGACATTCCTCTATCAGAATGTTATCTACTTCAGTAACGCTCCTTAGGTTTCAACGCTGAAATGACTGACAATGGAGGACATAATGGTGCTTCTCATTTGGGGATTTGAATAATAGAATAATACCTTCCAGTCTTGCTTATGCTAAGTATAAGGATAGAGGAATGATCCCCGTTCAAAGTAAAACGCAATCACCGGTCTACTGAATAATTTCAGATTGATTGATGACGCTTTACAGCTGCTACCCGACAAGGTCACCATACTCTTTGCTCTTGTAAACTGACCCAAGACTCAATAGTTATGACTATAGATTTAGATACAAACGAACAGTAGGTTACTAGAATCAAGACAATAAAATGTTACCTGGAATTAGATTGCGCTAAAGTAGCATACAGAGTACAATCACAGAAGCATGCTAGATAGAGTATTCTATCGGATTTATTTATTGGATTATTTTTATTATTTAATGCTTAGTATACAATGATTTTTAATGCAAATAATTTCAGACAATAGACGTTTGATGAAGGCAGTCAATGAAATTATGTGCAAAATATCTCGTTAGCCAATAAACTTGCTAAATGTTTCGAAAACAATTTAGTAATAGATTTTACTTTGGACTGAGTTACTGTTGAAGTTTCCTAAGACAACTATACTCTGTTCGCGATAGGAATAGAAAGAAGTTAAATAAGGTTCTTTAAGGCGTCCACTTTAAAATAAAACTACAACAAAAATTATTACAGCCAAGATTGATGTAGAATAAATATAATTAATTTAAATAACAGCTGTCACACTTAATTGTACATATTTAGCCTATCTACTTTTTAAAATTACAAGATTTTCATATAATATCGTTTATTTTTACATTCTGTTGTGATGTCGACGTTAAAAAAATCTAAAAGAAGCAGAGGTAAACAGTACCGGAATGTTTTNCAAGATTGATGTAGAATAAATATAATTAATTTAAATAACAGCTGTCACACTTAATTGTACATATTTAGCCTATCTACTTTTTAAAATTACAAGATTTTCATATAATATCGTTTATTTTTACATTCTGTTGTGATGTCGACGTTAAAAAAATCTAAAAGAAGCAGAGGTAAACAGTACCGGAATGTTTTCACGTCACTATAGTTGTACCAAGCCTAAAATGTTACATTT
>NWSH02000519.1:8516566-8532065 GCA_002382865.2 Heliothis virescens | reverse complement strand
TTCGTACTCCTGCTTCTGCGAGCCTCTTTTTTCTAACGTTATCGTGAACAGAGTATAGTACCTAATAAAAACAAGAAAGGTACAAAGTCGCTATCCGTAAAAAATACAAGATTAATCGTGAATTTCAAATATGTACGGTTGTTTTTGTTTTTGGCTACACTCCACTGAGCTCTTTCTCACGGCGAGAAGATTCTAGTGCAAGTTGAAATTTTTATCTTACAAATTAGTTCCTTGGTCGTTAGGAAAACATCGGCAAAAAAATTCGTGATGCTGACAATATTGTTTGCAAAAAAATTGTCAGTGATATAACGTACCTACGTGTAACTACAAACACAATATGTATTTGATGAAATGTATTAAACAATCAATTTAATTTGTTAGTTAAAGTTTGAATTATTTGATTAAAGTAAATAATATGTTAACTATGTTTGTTACCAATTATATTACATTCCTTTTGATGGTTTAGATTAATTGCACGTGTTTGTGATCCTACACAATATTGTGAATTCAATAAAATAGCTAAATGTAAAGTTATTGTAAAAATGTTAATGTTAAGTGATATTTTATTAAATTTTCTATTTTGGACTTGTTATGTTTTATTCGCATCTAGTTCCGCATCTCAATCGGTCGTTCCGTTTAGTGCCAAGCACACATATCAGTCGACCCGTCTTTTCACACCTATTTACCCGACTGTTTTAGGATCGGTGTTTGATAAAGTAATCTGAGCAGTAAGAAATACATGTCATTTCAAAATAATTTAATAAAAATCACGCCTTCTACAAATACATTTGAAAACAGATTGTATAAGGAAATAGAAATAGCCATGATGCTAACGCTAATGTCTAGACACAAAAGGTGGATAATTTGTGGAACCTCAGATAATGGCCCCTCTACACAGTAACCTACTAACCAAATAAGTGGTGATTTTTGATGACACGCCAAAATATATTTTGGTACTTTAGCGACCTAATAAAAAGTCCCATGGGTACCTTTTACCTAAGCAGGAAAAGTGCCGTAAAAGTTTATTTGCATTGTTCAGGAGGGGGTGGCGGGTTCCTTTCTCTTTGTGCTGGGTCGCAACAGGGTATTTTGGCTTCAACGTGCGGGCAGGCGAAGGCGACGTCTTCCTCCTTGCGAAGGGCGCACGGCCCGGTGCTTTCGGGCGGCGGGTTGACGCACGTGTCCACAGGCGGCGGCGACAGGCGCGGGTAGTCCGCGACACGCGCCGCTGCGGGTGAGATCACGGGAACGTCGCGACGCATCTGTTTGACGCGCTCGTACGCGTCTGGTGCCAGCTTCATGTAGTCTGGTACCTGGTGCAGGGAAATATTGTTATCTAGCTGCCATATGGTAACTATACTAGCTGTTCCCTGGGAACTACTGCCCGGACAAAATACTTAAGTATAGCCAATGTTAGTCGGGGATAAGTAGGTAGTCTAGCTTCTCAACAGTGAAATAATTATTCAAATCGGTTCAGTAGTTTCGGAGCTTTAGGGTACAAACAAACCAAACATTGTTTCCTCTTTATTATATTCGTATAGTAAATCAAGATTCTGAAAACGTATATTTATGGAGTTTAAACTACTTATCTACTTAACTATATTTTTGGTACTCAATTGAATAAGTAGGAAAAGCATATTGAATTTCGCATCGTGAATAGGTTACCAAACAGGTAATAGAGAAACAAATACCTAATAGAGAAAATACTTTGGACAATGATCGACATTTCGTCACGATTATGTTTATCAGTTTATTTATAGGTTGGTTCCTACTCCTTATACCCAGACCCACAATCAACAACAACTTATTCCTGTACCCGCAATCATTCTTCATCAATCTTCAGCACAATAGTGGAAGATTTATGTTGGATTGGTAAAATTTGAAATTCGGGTAGGTTAACCTGCTGTCGTTTGTACAAAAATAGGAACCGTATCGCTCCGCCATACACTGAGGGTACTACCTAATAGGTAAGTAAGTATATCTAAATAAGTAAGGCGCCTATTTACCCATAAAATAAAATGGCGTCATATACCTAATATGAAGTGTCGTCGAGTTCCTCGTAAACCCTGTCGCAGTAATTATCTCGTTATTTGATCGTTTTCCTGATCATTGAACACTGAATTGCCTTTGTCCCCAGATACAGAGCAAGAGTTCCTTCCATTATACAGCAGACAAGTAGGTACATACCTACATATACTTATAAGGGTACTTTAACAAGCACCAAAATAAAAACCTGACAAGTAATTAGCAAAGACTATGCGCAAAGTAAAAACCACGTAATTTGCAATAACAAGTTGTGTCACATTGATTTGTACCTACCTACACCTTACAATAGGTAGATACATAGTGCAAAACTACTTAGGTACGTTTAAACTACCACTTAGATTCATCATCAACAACAATAAATCTCCATGCGAACTGCAATCCCATAGATACACTTAGAATTTCTCTGAATTACATCTGAGCACAACTCTTGCTGCGGGATTGTTCGAAAGAGTTACCGCGGCCCTGGCACAAAAGCACAAGTCTTCTCGTTCCGATCGAAAACTGAACAGTCAAAACGAATAGAATATAATAGGTACCTCCTTGCAGTCGACGCCGTAAGTTCCGAGGTAGCCCGGCAGCTGCGGCTTCTCCACCTTCTCATCACCAATAACGTTGGCGATTTGCGCGCCCGGCACGATCTCGTAGGGACACTCGTCTCGCGCACGACGAGCCGCGCGCTCCGCAGTGTCCTGTTTTTACGAATCACAATTTCAGTCGGTCAAAGAGGAAATATCATCCTGATAATCTACCACCTGACCTGCAGAATGCCAAGTTGAATATTTAAACGAGCTACTAAAAATAGATTTGTGTAGGTACTGCATTTTGTCGAGTATTTTCCCACAACACGTGTACAAAACTCGAAGAAACTTTTAAAGCAGTTTTCTACATTTTCCTTGATCGGTTTTCGTGTCAGCAAAAAATAATATTCTATTCCTACACAGGATAGAACAACCTCGAAACTTTTTTAATTTGTGTATGTTTGGGAACTATTTCTTGATAACTTGTTTGCTTTACAAGTTGTCTGGAATTAATGGCCACTTACCGGAAGTTTAAGCTGGTCGCAGAAGTCTTCATCCTCGTTATAGAGCGGTTGTGTTCCGGGCGCATAGGTCGTTGGTTGTTTAGGTTCCCGGTGTTCTTCTGCCGAGGGCCCGCTGAAGCAAACCACTTTCTGGTGGTCGTCGCGAGCAGCTCCTGACTTGAGGATACCCTTCAGTGGGGCTATGCTGTCGCACGTTGGTTTGCTGTATATTACAAAAGGTTTATTTACTAAAAGTCTTTTCTTCTATAAAATAATGAAACGTGGCTTATTATATTTACTTATGTAAGTAGTCGAAGTACTTAATCTGTAAGTTCAATATGCTAACAAAAAATCTCAAACGTCTTCCATAGACAGATACAGCATTTTCCTTCAAAGATTTATGATAGCTGAGATTTAGATAACGTACACATAGGGTAAAAACTTCTGAATCTGAATAACTTTGTTGCAACCTTTGCGTGCGCGGATGAAAACACGAGCCGACAGGCACATTACTCTTTGATCCCCTTTATGCCGCTACTTTTAGCTTTTATTTTAACATTTTGAAACGCAAGAACGTGGGTTGGCATTAACTATCTGCTATTTCAACGAAATCTAAAGACCTGGACTTAACTTTTAAAGATTTGAAGTCTACTTCACGATTGTTTAGATTAATACTTTAACGTTTGAAAAGAATTTCGAAGCGACTTTTACTTAGACAAAAATAACTCATATCAAAAGGTCTCTTATTCCAATAATAACCTATGTAAATATGGCGATGGACTTTAGTCTGAACATTAATTATCTTTTAAAGGTAGTGGAATAGAATAAGGTACTTCTTTCACTCTTGTTTACAAATTGATGAAATTCTATCGTCACCTCTGTCGTGTGACCCGCAAGGAGTCGTCGTAAGAGATGCGATCGGTGGTCATCGGCGGTGTGGGAGGTCGTGGTGGAGTCGCACTGCCCTCGACCACGTCCAGCGCCGCGAGACATCGCTCCATGGCGCTGGGTTCTGCCACAGCCGCAGAACCAATCTTCGCGAGTTGCGCACGAGTTTCTGCTGAATGCTCCTCGCGGAAGGCCGCCTGTTTGTAGAGATAGAATTAATTTGGTTAAGAACAATCCTGTCATCTCATTTGTTTTGTTATCATTAGTACGAATTTTAAGAGTTGGTGTCAAAGTGAAACTGGCAGAGTAAAATTCATACAAAAATGCTGGCAAAATAATTCCATTATCGGCAAGTACCATGTACCATGCTACCTCATCGCAAAGAATGATAAATATCTTCCATGAAACATTGAATGAAGTTGCGATAAGCAGATTTCACGCACTTCTGGACTGATTGTATTGAAAGCTGATAACTAAACTGCAGTAGTTTATCTTCATTGTAATTACCTGTAGTTCATCTCTGAGGTTGCCCTCGCGCATGTGATAGTTGCGAACATTGTCGATCACCTCCTGAGGGAATTTTTCAGGGTTGGCAGTCATATATCGGTATACGAACAGATCGCATCCGATGATTCTGAAGCGGTGCTTGAAAACAGGCACTATGGCTCCTGTGAATTATATTTATAAGTAGTTGATAAGCGTTTTGCACGCAATTGTATTCGCAATAGAATAACCTCCTTCGTACATAACGCCTACAATTTGTATCAAAATTTATTGTTGGTAAACCTTTTATCTTAATATAATGAATACCAAAAATACCAATAAAAACAAGTCAAATGAAAAACGTAAGCAGTTTAACAGAAAACATTTAGTGAGATATATAACGAAAGTGGAAGATGAAACCATTCCATAAGACGAAAAGTTCGTAGGTCGGGCTTCCACTACAGGCGAATGCCACAATTTACGTATAAATAGTGGAGCTGACGGGATCCGCATTGTGACGGAAGCAATTTCTCGACGACATTATTTTATTGCGCTGTTACAAATGACACTTTTGTGTCGAGTTTGCAGTTATGAGATCCACTATCTTCTGTAAATGCGTCCTATACAACACAAACATACAACAACAGAGAAATCTCTAAACTGTAAATATAATGCGGATTATATTTTAAAAACTTCTGTACTGTCTAATACATTTATAAATGCTAANCACGTGTACAAAACTCGAAGAAACTTTTAAAGCAGTTTTCTACATTTTCCTTGATCGGTTTTCGTGTCAGCAAAAAATAATATTCTATTCCTACACAGGATAGAACAACCTCGAAACTTTTTTAATTTGTGTATGTTTGGGAACTATTTCTTGATAACTTGTTTGCTTTACAAGTTGTCTGGAATTAATGGCCACTTACCGGAAGTTTAAGCTGGTCGCAGAAGTCTTCATCCTCGTTATAGAGCGGTTGTGTTCCGGGCGCATAGGTCGTTGGTTGTTTAGGTTCCCGGTGTTCTTCTGCCGAGGGCCCGCTGAAGCAAACCACTTTCTGGTGGTCGTCGCGAGCAGCTCCTGACTTGAGGATACCCTTCAGTGGGGCTATGCTGTCGCACGTTGGTTTGCTGTATATTACAAAAGGTTTATTTACTAAAAGTCTTTTCTTCTATAAAATAATGAAACGTGGCTTATTATATTTACTTATGTAAGTAGTCGAAGTACTTAATCTGTAAGTTCAATATGCTAACAAAAAATCTCAAACGTCTTCCATAGACAGATACAGCATTTTCCTTCAAAGATTTATGATAGCTGAGATTTAGATAACGTACACATAGGGTAAAAACTTCTGAATCTGAATAACTTTGTTGCAACCTTTGCGTGCGCGGATGAAAACACGAGCCGACAGGCACATTACTCTTTGATCCCCTTTATGCCGCTACTTTTAGCTTTTATTTTAACATTTTGAAACGCAAGAACGTGGGTTGGCATTAACTATCTGCTATTTCAACGAAATCTAAAGACCTGGACTTAACTTTTAAAGATTTGAAGTCTACTTCACGATTGTTTAGATTAATACTTTAACGTTTGAAAAGAATTTCGAAGCGACTTTTACTTAGACAAAAATAACTCATATCAAAAGGTCTCTTATTCCAATAATAACCTATGTAAATATGGCGATGGACTTTAGTCTGAACATTAATTATCTTTTAAAGGTAGTGGAATAGAATAAGGTACTTCTTTCACTCTTGTTTACAAATTGATGAAATTCTATCGTCACCTCTGTCGTGTGACCCGCAAGGAGTCGTCGTAAGAGATGCGATCGGTGGTCATCGGCGGTGTGGGAGGTCGTGGTGGAGTCGCACTGCCCTCGACCACGTCCAGCGCCGCGAGACATCGCTCCATGGCGCTGGGTTCTGCCACAGCCGCAGAACCAATCTTCGCGAGTTGCGCACGAGTTTCTGCTGAATGCTCCTCGCGGAAGGCCGCCTGTTTGTAGAGATAGAATTAATTTGGTTAAGAACAATCCTGTCATCTCATTTGTTTTGTTATCATTAGTACGAATTTTAAGAGTTGGTGTCAAAGTGAAACTGGCAGAGTAAAATTCATACAAAAATGCTGGCAAAATAATTCCATTATCGGCAAGTACCATGTACCATGCTACCTCATCGCAAAGAATGATAAATATCTTCCATGAAACATTGAATGAAGTTGCGATAAGCAGATTTCACGCACTTCTGGACTGATTGTATTGAAAGCTGATAACTAAACTGCAGTAGTTTATCTTCATTGTAATTACCTGTAGTTCATCTCTGAGGTTGCCCTCGCGCATGTGATAGTTGCGAACATTGTCGATCACCTCCTGAGGGAATTTTTCAGGGTTGGCAGTCATATATCGGTATACGAACAGATCGCATCCGATGATTCTGAAGCGGTGCTTGAAAACAGGCACTATGGCTCCTGTGAATTATATTTATAAGTAGTTGATAAGCGTTTTGCACGCAATTGTATTCGCAATAGAATAACCTCCTTCGTACATAACGCCTACAATTTGTATCAAAATTTATTGTTGGTAAACCTTTTATCTTAATATAATGAATACCAAAAATACCAATAAAAACAAGTCAAATGAAAAACGTAAGCAGTTTAACAGAAAACATTTAGTGAGATATATAACGAAAGTGGAAGATGAAACCATTCCATAAGACGAAAAGTTCGTAGGTCGGGCTTCCACTACAGGCGAATGCCACAATTTACGTATAAATAGTGGAGCTGACGGGATCCGCATTGTGACGGAAGCAATTTCTCGACGACATTATTTTATTGCGCTGTTACAAATGACACTTTTGTGTCGAGTTTGCAGTTATGAGATCCACTATCTTCTGTAAATGCGTCCTATACAACACAAACATACAACAACAGAGAAATCTCTAAACTGTAAATATAATGCGGATTATATTTTAAAAACTTCTGTACTGTCTAATACATTTATAAATGCTAAAGTAAGTACAGACAACAGCAGGTCAACGTATACGAATCTGTCAAATTTTACCAATCAAACATTAACCTACCTCGATTGTGATAAGGTTGAAAATCGAGTGCAGAAATTTGACAGATTGTGGTAACTTGATGTGCTGTCGTCTGTACATCACTTTGTCTGTCCGGTTTTCATGTCAAAAAATTAATCAATATAAAAAATTGGTACACAGATTGTTACATAGTCTGAGAAAGGAGATAGACTAAGTGGGTACTAGTTATCTGGGTGCGGGAAGTTGTAGCTTTCTGTACTTACCTATATAAAATCTGTCAGGAGTGAAATATGTGGGGAAGTTATGGTCTGACTCTGGGGTCTCCAACCTCATGGCCTGGAGGAATTTTCCTTCGCGGATGCCAGAGTTTCTTCTGGGAATCTCCCCGATCTTTATGGTGCCGTCAGCGAGGCTGTATGACATCACGAACTTCCTGCCAGTGTCCTCAGGGTGGATCCAGTCCAATTCACACAGGTAACGTAGGTACTACAAGCATATTTACCTCAGTTATACAACTTTATAGTCGACAAATAAAAAAATAATTGTGAATATGTGAAAGTGTAGAGAATTTTAATTTTCCTTTTTGCAGTTACACATACAGTCATACATGAAATATTATTTTGTAATAAAAAGTCATATCTTCCAGACTAAGTAATAACACAAGAGTAGAACTATTTTCAACGTGCATTTTATGTTAGAAAACTCGGTGAGTATAAACTCAATAAACACACATAGGTATAAAGTAGAGCTTGCAGGAAATGTTTACGTAATAACTTGAATCTGGCAGATAGGAGCGAGGAGGAGT
Source organism: Heliothis virescens (assembly GCA_002382865.2). NCBI lineage: Eukaryota > Metazoa > Arthropoda > Insecta > Lepidoptera > Noctuidae > Heliothis > Heliothis virescens. Next base: position 8,523,792 of record NWSH02000519.1, on the reverse strand, counting down.
TCGCAGCTCAATTCTTTGTGGGGTACTACAACTTTAATTGAGTCCCCCAAGTTGCAAACTCGAATATCAAAGAATTATTTATTGATGCTCGATGGAAATACGTGCACTCGTAACTTTTTCAAATGTCCCAGGCAAACCAACTTGTGAAATATCGATGCTTTTTTGTTTCCTGACTAGGTTTTCTTATAGTTTCGTCCGCTGGGAAATTGTTATTTTTCTTTAGACAACATACACTTTTTCCCCAAGGAAGAAAGCGACACATTTCACTCTGTTAGATGTACCTATCACATGAATTGTTAGTTGTGTTTATACCAATAATATACAACAAGATATTAACAAAGCAAAGGTTACGTATCCTTTAGACTTTAGACTATACGTCCTCCTATTGGTACATGCAACAACATGAGGCTTCCTTAGACACAACACCTGCCTTGTCGCATACAACCAAATCCTAATTAGATTACTAAATTAATTGTCTAACACAGAACTGAAGCAATAGGTCTTGTTCAATTAGCTGGCATAATCACAGCTAATTATTTGCAATTACAACAGTTTCCTGACAATGCGTGACTCGTCTTGAATTGTAAACACATAGGTATTGCATACAAGAAGAATACCTTGGTGAGGCTCTTTCTGACGTCAGCAGCAGTCACAATGAGACTTGAACTTAAGTTCAAGAGCGTACACTATTATATCTACTTATCTAGCTATTGAAATGTTATAGTGAGTTCTATGTTTATCGTGACGATAAATTATTCCTTGGTGTCGTTTCTATTCCCATGATATACTGTCGTCACCGCAAAAAACATGTCATGTCTGGCAGCGTGTCATCCTGTATGTGAATCTATTTAATCCCCGAAGCTGTACATTTCTTTGTCTGGATTAGCTGTATACACATACCAATTGTAAACAAGGATACAAAACGCCTCATTTGATGTTTCTAAAGGAAACCATTTGACATTTAAAGAGATAAAAATAATTACTAATTTGTTCTATACATATACATTAGGTGTGAGAAGCTATATCTGAGAGTTTGAAGCAGCCTTCACACCAAATACGGTAACGCAGCTAGTAGAGCCGATTCAATTTGGTGATACTACTTATTTGCTTGAATTATCATAAGAAATGACGTCACCAGCACAAAGGTTTGAGTCAGCGAGCTGGAGAATTAGTGTGCAGATCGCTTTATATTTACAGATATAAACAAAAACTGATTAAATATGTATACTTACCTCTATGCAGATTCGTGTGGAATAATAAATTAAGTTAGTGCAAAGAGCACCTTAGATAAAGTGCAAATGCAAATGTCAAATGGCGATATCTAGTCAGGAGATTTTCAACATTATTTTTGAGAAAATATTTTTACTTTCTCAACGATACACTTTCATATCGACCTCGAGTAGTCTGCGCCAGGTTCAATCGAACTAAAGTATATTTCCCCTTATTGTATAAAGATTACCTTATTAGCGTTAAGGTTGTATTTGATGATGTCCTTGTGTGGGGGCTTCGGTATGAGGCCGAAGCAGGATTGCAAAGTGTCCTCGGGGGCTCCGATGCCGATGTGCGGCGGGATGGGCTGCACGAGAAAAGAATACCACGTTATCGATATTATTTGAATTGGTTCTTTAAAATTTTAGTCAATATTCTTTTAAAAAACAACGACCTCGTTTGTATTTTCCAGTTTTTTTTGCTTAACATATTATAATTTTTTGCGTCAAATCGTAACCTTGTTGGGCATTTGTTTAATTAAAATACTTAAAATTTTAATAAGTATTTCTTATTACAGTATGATTATTAACTTATGGTCACTTTAATCCGGTTTAATAAATCCAGTTTCAGCACTAGACAGCTGTAAGGGAATACTCCTATAATTTTTCGCGCTTGCATTTAGCTCTGAAATATTATAAAATGGCTCCTAGAAAGTAAATGGTACCTTGGGGAATTCTTTCGTCTCCCGTTTTTGCACCTTAACAGCCTCCGGTTGTTCAATGTTCAGCATAGTTCTGGAAATATTAAAATAAATTTTTCAACTAACGGAAAACTGGAAAAAAAATAAATCTCTCATGTTTTTTTGATAAATCACTTTTTATGTATTTTAGACTCTTTGCACGTTTTAGAGAACAGTTTACAAAAGTAAACTGTCACTGTTACCACTTCATGAAATTCATGGCTACGTATTTCTTAGTATGTTTAGTTCGAGAATAAAATAAGGATCACTATCGTGCATAAATAACTAACAGCAAGGTTTCGTCGATAGTCTACTATTTCCCAGATAGTAATTAGTTTCGCTTTCAGATTTTTTCTATTAATTCCATAAAGGTACAAGTCCCTGGGCGTTCATTATTAGTTCGACCTGTTATTCCTCTCTCATGCATTGTTCTCTTTTAGATATTACTTGCGCCAACGTCCTTTTATCATTGTCGAATAAGTCTCCTTTTATCTGTTTTTTTTCTCTCTTCATCATTCCCCATAATCCCCTTTGGTTTAAAAGTTGTCCTATCTGTGTTAATTAAAAATGTGTCCATTCCTTAGAAATGCTCACTGCTTTGTACATCAAAGACTCAGATATTAGGTCGAGGTCATAATATACCGTGCTGTATCTTTATGTTTGTTTAATTATACTGTATACGGACATACTTTATATATTGAAAGCCTTTTCTCAAGGATCCTTACAGGAGTTTGTAAGTCTTTACTAATGGATACGATACAAGATACTTTTTAGAGGCTTTATTGAAATCAATTTATGTCATTGTTAGTATATAAGTATTCATATACAGTATTAAATCTTTTCAGTGTTATTAATAGACTTTCTGAAGGAAAAGGGAAACCTGAATCTAGTCATTGAAAAAGAAAATGAAATTATTCGTTTGACTTCCATTGTCCCAATAAACTTAGGTACTTGAAAGACTAAAATAAAAATGGCAATAGAAAATTGTGAAATGAAATTCAGAACCCTTTGCGCAAAGCTTACACACTTTTAAATAGAATAAAATATTCTGAAATGATGATAAGACCACTGAAAGCATTCACTTTATCTATCCATCTCCCGCAGCGATGCTTTTAATTCTAAAATAGTTTATTGCAGCGGAGTTACCGTAAATGAGAGCGTGTTGAGAGCAAAGCGATATTGGTACTTTGCACATAGTTGACACTTACTGGAACAAATTCCAGCTGTAGGTATCACTATTGCAGAAATGGCCTGCATTCAGCTTATGAAAATATTTATGTTCGTCGAACTTAAGGCGCGTATGTAGGAGTTCTTAGAATAGGCGGCGCCTCAAGTACAAATAATATGTAGCGATCAATCCAACTAATTCGGTTCAGTACACAAATCTTGGACGGTGCAAGGTACTTTAGCGCAGAGAAATATAACTGTTGGTAACTTATTGCCTTTGGGATATTACAGACACAAAGTATATTTTTCATACGTTTCTATATAAAAGTTGTTTCTAGTACAATGGGGGTAAACAGCCACGTGAAAATTTTCACCAGCAAAATCTATAAATCGGCCCTACACTTGTAATAGACCGATGAAACATTGTAGAGAATGAGATTAAAATTATTTCAAACTAAAACGAACTAACATGTTTTCAGCTCTTCAATACAAGGTCATCATTTTGCGGATAATAGACTATCCATTAATAACACTAGGTAGTACAATGGTGTAATTATCGGGTAATAGTAGCGTACTATTATGTCGCGGTAAGACAAATGCCTCTAATTAACCGCGGAGAGAACACCAGCAAGCCTCCATTCACGATAACCGGGACGTCTCGGTTCACATCATACTTAATACCGGGATTTATCTTTGAGTACGATCATTATCGGTATTTGTAGCTATTATTTTAGGTGATACAATAAGATTTCAATACAGTCTCCAAATTAATCAAATAATAGGAGATCTTGCTATGTAGCTAGCTAGCTAGCTGGAACGAGTAATAGCTGGTTTTAAAACAATTTAGTCTGCGGTTTTTATGAAGAATGATTAATATTTCAGTATCTAAAGTGCAAATCTTGAAAACAGAAATCTTTGAGAGAGATAAGAAGGAGTACGGCGTTTAAAATGTTAATTGTATGAAAGGGTATTGTAAAGCTAAGTCTGCACTAGAGATGTAAAGATGCAATCACTCACTGTCATTGCGAACAAAATAAAATAGTGCTGAAAAGGAGAGACTGCTCTAGGTAACAGCACCAGTTTTCAGACACATACTTCTCTACTTATTTACCTAATAACATAAAAAAATATAATAGTATAAACCTTCTTAACAGCACTAGAGAGCCCTTTAGATACATTTGTGCCTTAAGGCACTTCCGAACTATTCCTTTTAACCCAAAGCCTCTACTGGAACATTCGTATAAGATGCAAGTATGAGGAAAATATTGTAGATATCAGCTGCCAATGATCCCACGCGTAGTAGGTAATCTTGCCTAAAGGGAAGGGGTAGCAGCTTGACACTTATCGGTAAAATAAAATAGACTCGCTTACGTATTATAATAATGCTTGGACGACGACCGGTTCCCTGAGTTTATTTCTGTTTTTTTTAATGTACAGACGACAGCACATCAAGTTACTACAATCTGTCAAATTTCTGCGATAGATTTTCAACCATATCACAATAGTGGAAGGTTAATGTTCGATTGGTAAAATTTGTCAGATTTGGGTACACTGGCTTGCTGTCGACTGTACTATACATATACATTTTTGACTTTTCGCAGTTGCAGGAATATAGTACATTTAATTTGATTGTAGGTTTAAGCAATTACTGTATCTGTACTGTACATAGTCTGTTCACGAAGACCTTATTTCTTTTATAAAAAAAAATATATGAAAATATCCCGCTGTAGAACAGGTGTACGCGAATTAATTATTCAGCTGCAAATCTAATTAAATTAGTTTGAACTATGAAGGTTGAAACTACATAATTGAATTCGGCACATTGTTTTTGATTCAACTCGGCTTAATACAATTTATATTCGACATGCATCATTTTGAAATTCAGCGATAATTTATGTTTATTGCTTTGTTGATTTTTGGGTATTTATCAGACATATTATTATGCATTTATGCAAGCTTCCTGTGTCTGATAAATGGAACCAAAATAATTTCATAAAAAGTGATATAACGAAAAGAGTTTAACTGGTTATAAATTTTACAAGATAGAAGGTATTTCTGTACATTCTATTTACAAATTTCAAAACGTTTGTGTTCCTTTTGTAATGATCATCAGATTGCAGTTTCTAAAGAAGGCAACATTATAAGCGGATTGAACGTTCCTAGAACGGCGAGTATAATGGCAGTCTCTTAATTGGTGTTCTTACCTTGCATCATTTACGTTAATGATGTTATTATGGTCTGTGTCTAACGCCTAATGAAATTGTCATAGCCGACAATAATAACCTAAGTGAGTATTGATACGCGTCGTTTGACAGGTTTCTTTGTTTCACCTAAATAATGACTAGTTGTTTGGAGTTACTCCGCATGTAAGTGCTCGAAAAAAATAATAAATGATATCCGATCTGATCAATTAGCTTTCTTTGTTGAAGCTATACAATATGTTCGTATATAAGTAGGTAGTAACTAACTAAAGTAACTGTTTTAGAAGTTTATTTTCAGCATCTTTTTTTACCAACCACTTTTTCAAGTATGATTCGGATGCGATACGATTCTACATGACTTAATCCGCCTTTATCTAAAGATCGACAAAAACCGTTAATTACATCTTAAGTGGGGTCCCCTCAAGCAATCCGCCTCGAAAACTCTTTATAGCAAATTACGCGAGAAGTCCTTTCAAAATACTATTAATCCTGGTAAACGAGTCCAGCTGTACTCGAGGCCGGCTTGCATTTATATTAATCCAGAGACGACCGAGTTTTTGACGTAATTAACAACGAAGAGAAAATAACAAAAATATAGCCAGGAAACGAGAAACAACTTTACTTTTAATTTTCCTTTTGGTAGATGTAAACAGGAAAATAAGGAAAACACTGTTGGCTGAAAAAACTGGAAGCCAACGAAGTAGTCTGCTAACCCTTTGAATTGAGTGTGTATAGAAGGTAGATTGTAAATATTAAAGCGAGGGGCGCTCGAGGCACTCTTTATTTTGTCGTGAAATCTTACAACCTTACTTCAGTTAATTATGTGCATACTCTGCTACAGAAAGGCAGAAGTTTAACTTTTGATTCTGCATTATAACGTATATGTTTATAATGGCTTTTCAGCAGAAACCACAGGATTAAATCAAATGCATTTCCTACCCGTTTGCGGCAAGGGAAACTGCGACTTATCTGTGGGCAATATTTTCCGCACAGTCATGGACAGTGGTCCATGTCTGGACGGAGATACATTGCTCTGTGGCCAACCGCCGAAGCATTAAAACGAATATGGAAATTGAATATTTTACTAACAACCACAATCTCTGCACATTTCCATGCATTTTCCTCATTTGACATTTTCTTTTCCCAGTATACTAATTAGAACCTATTCATTAAATCTGTGCATCTGTCTACTTATGAGTGAATTCTTGGAAAACGTAGGTTTTTTCCATTTGCTTTGATGATAAAACTCCTGCCATTATGAAATAAGCATTTGCTCTGAAATGGCAAAGTAGATAAACCTATTGTAGCATGTAGGCATACAAGAGTAAATATACAAAATTATTGTTCGTTCGATTAATTTCCAAGTAAATCTATACATATAATAAAATTGTAACAACCTCATGTCTGTACATTATAGATATTAAAGAAAAACTAAGATGGGGCATCTTCATACAACCAATAGAAGCCAAAAACATGATTTAAAAAATTTTTGTCTGTCTGTCTGTCTGTCTGTCTGTCTGTTTGTTGTCCGCTTTTCACGCAAAACCTACTGGACGGATTTTGATGAAACTTTTTTTGTTATATAGCTATTAGTCCTCGCTAACATATAGGCTATCTTTTTTTTGGAAATTCGCTCTTTAAGGGGGTGAAAAGGGGGGTGTAAGTTTGTATGAAACTCCGTCAGTTTTGAAGCTAATTCGATGAAAATTAATATTTGGCCATTTGGTTAGAAATTAAGAATGACGCGATAAGGATTTTTGGAAATTCTGCCTTAACGGGGGTGAAAAAGGAGGGGTAAGTTTCTATGAAACTCCGTCAGTTTTGAAGCTAAATCGATGAAAATTTAAGCTGTTTACGTGAATTCTAAGCTTTTCTGCCCTTCGTTTTGTGACGGTTACCTGTTTAAAGAA
>NWSH02000519.1:8490733-8512959 GCA_002382865.2 Heliothis virescens | reverse complement strand
TGCATTTTTATTCTTAAACAAATTTTAGAGGGACGTAAAACATGCAACCCCTAATGATTCTAGAAACAAGCCCAAACTCAAGGTGCAAACTGCAGTATGCTGAGCTGTCGCGATTTAAAACCATGCACACATCCAATGCTCTATCCCAGTCTCTGATAACGCACAAGTTAAGAATTTCATCTATACTTACTTAAAATAAATCTGTAGAGAGGTCAATTCTGTACATGAAATATATTTCTAAAATAATTATCGGGGGGGTAATTAGGAATCGATACTGATGCCAAAAATGCAATCAGTAGAATTTTTGTCTGTCTGTCTGTCTATCTGTATAACCGTTATAGAAACAAAAACTACTCGACGGATTTTAACGAAACTTGATACAATTATTATTCATACTCCTGAGCAGGTTATAGTATACTTTTCATCACGCTACAATCAATAGGACCAGAGCAGTGAAGGGAAATGTTGGGAAAACGCACTGTCGCTGGCATAAGCGACATGATCCGCGAACGAAGTCGCTGGCAGAAGCTAGTGCAAAATAAAATGGTAGTACCTACATTTCTTCGAATTTATGAAAAGCAGTCCATCGAAGCTAATAATATTTTCTTGGTACCAGTCAGTGGGCTTATTCCAGCAAACGGCCAAAATACAACAAAGAACGCTCTATGTGTAAAATGAATATTTTTTTTATAATTTTGTACTGTAAAATGTATCATGTTTTATAACGATATTTTGTTAGGTTTTCGTATCGCTGCTTATATGTTCGTAGGTATATATTAATGTGGAAGTCCACTAACCTGTAGTATTTCCTGGTGAAATCATCGCAGTTGCACAGCAGGAACCGCCGGCCGAGGATGAACACCGTGGTGCCCACGATCAGGTCCTTAGGCGCATAGTACTCCGTGGTCACCTCCTCTTCAGTCGTCTCCAGCACCGTGGATGGGAACGCCACTGGGTGACAGACAAAAAGTTCGGATGTTTCACTATACCTGTTACCATTTTTCACTATAACTGTGTTGAGAAGTTTGGCATAAAACGTATTATGTGACGACTTATCAGTATTCGTATTCTTCGAGGACATTAAAATTCTCATAGTTAAAAGAAACGTGAACTGAATGCTCCTGTACATAAACACCATCTTACTAAAATTAAGAAGAGGTTACGTGGTTAAAACGGAAATATTGATTTTTCATAGACACCACTTCACAATGTAACTGTAATCTCCAAAATTTAAAAATGAAGATGAAATGTAAGAACAAATATTTGGTAACGTATGAATTTTAGCGCTTAGGAGCAATCTTACAAACTTCAGTTGGTCAAAACACGGGGATAGGACAGAGTAACAATACATTGTTCTTAATTACACTCAGCAAATCATGTATCATCCCGAGACCTGTCGTTACGTAGCGCTATCAATAGCTACCCTTCTCGCTAAGGTTAACTTTTTACACAAGAATACGGAATTGAGCAGGGTCCGCTGTGCCGGAGACCTTCGACGTCATAAAGGCGTTCAATCGCTTTACCTACATCGCAATTCGATATTGGATTATACTTACGTATCATTTTTACGTTAGCTTAGTAAGTATCTGAATTAAATTATGCTTCATTTTTATTTCCATTCCATTATAGTCGTCAAAAATCAGTAAGTCACAGCCTTCCTACATACAAAATGTAATGAGCCGAATAATTTTTGGAACACCTAACTCGTACAACATACCGTAAGTATCTAATTAAGCTTATATAAAGTAATAGTAAAGGGCCCATTTAACGTTCTGTGGATGTCACAGCCCCGATTGACAATTTACCAACTTACAAATTAAGTATCCCTCTACATTCAAGAGTCATCAGGAATTCTATGCATGTTGATATAATGATCACAAAGCAGATGTTAGTAATGAAGAAGAATATAAAGTGGAAAATAGGTCGCAAGACTAGCAAGTAACCTCTCTTTCTAATATGCTGACGTGGCGTAGAACATTCGAGTCGTTTGTCTACCTATGCTCTCGCTTTGCAGCCTTTTATTATCCTAACCCCGCAGTTATTTAGCGAGCTGAAGGCACACGTAGCCAATAAATTTGTATTAACAAAGTTACGGACTAATAAGTTACAAATTACTTGTAAGATAAGCACAGATACTGGGAAAATTTTCAAGGATTTTTCGTATAATTAATTAATTTCGAACGTGTCATTTTGATGCAATCCTTCTTCTAATATCTTTGGATGCAATGTAATTTCACCTTTTGTGGTGATAATGCAACGTTAAAATTGGTAAGAACATTTTAAGGTTCTTTAAACTCTTGATGAACGTTGTATTTGGAAATGACAAACTCCAGGTTTGTACGCGCTATGCTACAGGTACCTATGTCAAATTTTAGCGCAATGTGTTATAAACATTTTCTGAAATCTTTCTGTAGGTTTAACTTTTGCATTCTGAATATTTTGTGTAAATACATCTCAGATCTATTGACAAAAACACACGTTACCATCAATGTGATGTATAATTAATGTGGATCTACTAAATTCGGCTATGTGAGCAGTAGAATATATCGCCACTTACCAATTCCAGGCAATAAAGGCAAATTCCGAGGAAAGCTATAATGTTAATAAATCTGAAGCTAGCGGCTAGGTAGCACCACCTGCCACACGGGACACTATTGCACAGATGAAAAACGACGTATCGTGCCAATACGATATATTGAGTTGAAAGCATTCATCACCTAGTGACATTCAATTAAGTCCCTAGTGTGGAAACAGGGAGGGCAATATAACACTCTGTATTTACAGCGTTTATTTGAACTGAGCGATGTTATTTCCAATCATGATGTAGCTGCAACTGTGATGCAAAACATTATTTTCTTTCTATAAAAAGTTTATTTATTTCTGAAATTTATTAGTGACAACTACAGTACCAGTGAAGTCAGATACTTTTTTCTGTGTCATTAGCTCTCGCGGTTTCATTCGCGTCAAAGTAGAGTAAGAAAAAAGAAAATCGATTTAGCAGTTTCAGACCTTATTTTATGGAAACAAACAAATAATCAAATCTGTACTCTTAATATAAAGAAAGATTATTATTTTAAAATAGAGTACCTCGCAAAGGACCAAAACCATTTTAACATTTTTACAAGCTTGTATTGTGTAAAAGCACTGTCAGTCTGTTTCATTTAAATATTGGATTGACAATTATTGGACTGGAAACCTACCACAGGCGCGGATTTTCCTGTTATGGGATTTGGTTTCACTGAAATAATTAAATTTTAATACAAAATTCCGGCTCCAGCGTCCGTTAGATCTCCGACTACTCACCGGGCTATTGAATTAATAACGATATTCTGTTTTTTTTAAGCTTCATTATTTTAATATACGTAATCTCTATTATTAGAGACTTTAAATAAATCAACATAAGTATATTCAACTTACGAAAATAACTCTATGTTTCAAAACTGGATATTCTGTATTAACAAAAGTTGTAAAGTTATTAACCCAAATATCCAGCCTCCATTCATCACACGCTGTTTAAGTGTATCGGTTACGGTGTTCATTAATTTAATTCATGAAAATTCATAAACAACAAATTACAAAGGCCTCGTAGACGGCCTTTACTTAGGCTGCAATAATTCATAATCTTTCCACCAAAGAAGTCAAAGTTGGAACGGCCGGGAACTTCTCAAACTTTCATAGCTTAATCTCCTTAAACGCTATTAATATAAAGTGAGGTATCTCTGTTTGTTCGCTCCCAAATTACTAATAATTCAATCAAATTTCGCAATTAACTGTACTGACGTTGTTAATTATATCGGTTCTTGCTTTTTGAAGTGGTATTTGAATGTTTAATATACCGCAATTGAAAAGTTGACTCTATGAACCTATTCTTATGAGAATAAGAATATTGGGAAGCCTCGGCAGTAGTAGACTAATGAAGTATTAAGTAGTTTCTAAATGAAGAATAACATTTTGTTTGGCAAACTGCAGAAGGAATACGGTTTAAGCTAAATGCCTGTAGGGATTAAGTGAGCTCGCCCGGCCGCGCAACTCCGACACAATGGAACATCGGAATGCTATTTGTGATGTTAAAAACGCGGAAACGATTCTTGTTGTAAAATGGAAAACGTTTTTACTCATAAAAGCTTGCCATATTCTCAATTTGTTACTTCTATTGAAAAAGTGACGATTAATGGGAAACATTTGTAACATATACATAAGCATTCACTCTGTACAAGAATATTTCATTTTTCTGTGAAAACCTAATTTAGTAGGCAGTGTAGGCGTGAACAAACCTCACGGCAAGAAAGAATTAACAATTTCTTAGAATCACCAGTGATTATGACCTCATTTACCTACTCATACAAAGAAAACCAATAAAAATCTATTATGCTTTTATAGAAACAGATAGCTACGTTCATAATTGCATTATTACCAGCAACACTTTTATCATTATCTCATTTATTCACAGCCGTAGCACAATCATAATAAAAGAAGTCGTTTCTCAGCTCCCGAGCGAGCATTCTGATTGAGACATTACCGTGACGGAATTCAATATAGCTATGTGAGCCCCAGGGCACATATCATTACCACATCCACTTTTTATCGGCATTTACGATAACAAGCACCATTGAAAGACCATTAGGGGTTTTGTCGTCGACTTTGGGCTGTGGTTCCAAGTTACGACCCGCCCGTGATCACTTGCCACTTACGGATACATGCCGCTACATTATTAAGTAATAAAGCTCAAGTTCGCAGGCGACCATTTTAAACGTGCTACAGTTTTTAGAGCAAACATCTTACCGGGCTTTTCCTTCCACTTCTTAGGCAGCTTAGTTTTCTTGAGGAGCATTGGAAAAGGATCTTTACCGCCCTTCCCGTCGTGGATTTCCTGAGCGAATACAGAGAATATTCAAAGGAAGGAAACAACATTATCTTGTAGGCATGTGGAAATGTAATCCTATAATATTTACTGTGGGTAGTGTTTACAGTGTGATGTAACTATAAATGAAGCATTAATTATTTAGTATCGGGATAAGTGCCCACACGTCGCCTATACGGAGGCCGAAGAATTTTTATTGAGCGTCCGTAATTGGAGTGCGTCCTACTCCCAGGACCCACATAAATATTCATTGCTCTGATTTTCCAAGGCCCTCGCTTGTTTTTAAATTAAACCCTAAATTTACCCTTGCTTATTGAATGCTTTTACAGTACGCTTTTGTTTTACGAGCAATATTTTCGATAGAGTTTATTACACTTTAGCTAGAAATGTTTTCTGGATAGGACGGGCCTTCAAAATTTTATGTTCTGTCAGCAAGTGGGTATAAATATCCACACAAGCACTATAAAAGTAGTATCAATATTACTCAGTGCTCACATACATAGGTAATCCAGGAAAAATAGTGTACTTTTTATACCCGAGCGTTCTCTCAAAATTGTACCCACGCAATAATGAACAGTATAATAACTAAAGAAGTTCTCTATACGTAAACAAAAACAGATACGTATTTAAGCACCCCCCGCCCCCTACCGTACCTACTACCTACGTATTGTGGAATATGTATGGCAAATGGAAACATAAAACCTGAGCTATATTTGGCTCTAAATGGAAAACGAAGCTTACAATTCCTGGGATGGGGCGCTCAGAAATAGTTTCAGATCTATTTTAGTAAAATGATTATAACAAAACATCGTTATGGTCATATATTCTACTTTGAATTATACATGACGTAAAAACATTATATTTTAGAAAATATTCAGATATTGACATTTATACAACCTTTATAAAATTTCTTACCTTAATGGCAATGGTGTCATCTTGAAGAAAGTAGAGCAACTTATAGTCCGTGAGTTCACCGAAAGCCGAATCTCGGTCATCCCAAACGACGTCGAAACTGTAAAAAAGTACATTTTATTCGATAACATGAGACAGTTTTCACAGCGAGTATTTCGGCGCATTTCCCCGTAGAAGCGGTAGCTGGTGGCTTAGGGGTGGTATATTATCAGGTAGATGTGCCCATCTACTGTTTGCACAATGATAGCATCTCACCAGGAAACCATGATTTCCCCGATGATTGTTGAGGTCAGGCGGCAACTGTTTTTAGAAAAATCTTCCACATTGTATAATTAATGAAGGAAGAGGCCATGCAAACGGCATCTAAGAACTTATTGTACGTGAACATGCATTGCTCTTCTTTAATCGTTTTGTTCTAAGTTATAAGTACAAGCAGGGCCTGATTAACCCTTAGGCTAATTAGGCTGCAGCCTAGGGCGCGAGGATCGGGGGGGCGCGAGGAACCGGGGGCGCGGTGAAATCGTATCTTTGCAAGTACTATAAATCTATAACATGTAGCCTACATATTTAAAGTAAACCGAGAAAACCACTAAAACTAAAAACTCTGAAACTGAAAGATGATCGATCTGAATACTTTTAAAGGTAGTATGACTATGAACAGTGGCGGCGCTAACTTTTCACATGGCTCTAGAAGTCGTTGGCAAAATAAACACAGTCAAAAGACCTGCAGACACCGACTTCTAGAGCCATGTGAAAAGTTTTATTGGTATCCCTTTAGTGTTTTTTTGTGAAGTCGGTTTTTTTCTGCTGAAAAAATCGCGCTCGCTCTGCTCGCATCCTAAGTTGTTCATATATTTTTTTTCATCTATGTGTAGTCCGCAATCTATCTAAATGGAATATGCAACTAAATTCATTATTAATTAATTTCCAGATAATCCCTACGAATATTATTAATGCGAAAGTAACTCTGTCTGTCTGTCTATTACGCTTTCACGCCTAAACCAGTGAGCAGATTTTGATGAAATTTGGTACAGATATAAAATAGACCCTGAGGAACAACAAAGGCTACTTTTTATCCGGGTACGGGAAACAGTTCCCTCGGGAAGCGGGCGAAACCGCTGGCAGAAGCTAGTAACCTATATTTTTTCTTGACTTTCATAAATGCTTGTAAGGCGCAAGTGAAATAAACGATTAGACTTTGACTTTGAAAAAAACCGCGCACCCTTTTCTTTCTACAGACTTTTTCGTATGTTTAATCTTCGGACTGATAAAAAATTTCGCGCTCGCTTCGCTCGCGCTTTCATATAACCTATTGCCTGTGCTGTTAGTTCTTTTATGCCTCCACAAATTAAGTAAAACAAATGGCGGTAACTTCAGCTTTACAATATTAATAAGTAGTATACATGGTCAAAATAATACATTTTTGTGAATTGACCTAAAACTGTGAAAGGAAATTGCGCTCGCTCCGCTCGCGCCCTTTTACAATTTTTCCACGTCGTCCTGAAAAGAATTTTCGCGCTCGCTTCGTTCGCGCTTGCATGTTTTATTCTATGAATTTCTTAATAAAATTATAAATTGTTATTTGGCTACTACTGTATAACCCCCTGGAACAAAAGTTGGATCCGCCCTTGGGCCTCGCGTACTTGGTTGAACCGACCGCGACGTACACATTTGGTCTAGCGCCACCACTGACTATGAATCATGTTAACTTTTTTACAAACAAAGACAAAAGTAAGTAATACACTATTGTTGGCGACTGTAACACACATGGTGGGGGCGCGTCCTGATTATTAGCCTAGGGCGGTCAGTACTCTTAATCAGCCGCTGAGTACAAGTAATATCCATTTACAGATTCTTATTTAAGCTAAGTAAAATGGACCGATTGTCTAACTACTTTCTCCCAGTTTGATAAAACCTGCAATAAATTTTTTATTATCATAAACATAAGCTGTAATGAAGCCGAGAATTCCACTGAAAATTCATAGGCTGCGTATCTATTTGACTGTAAAAGAGCCGGTCAATGTCCGAAAATAGTCTACCTATTAAACAGAAAATGACCGCTACCATAAATATAATGGAAAGGATTCATTATACGCGAGGATACTGTTCACCGATAACATAAACGTCCGTTTTTCTCGTGAAAATTTATTTTGTGTGTATTTTGTTTATAAGCTTGAGCCCAAGTGTGACAATTCAAAAGGCACCTATATTTAATTGCCGAGTTATGCGATATATACGCGTTCAACATCGATTGGCTGATTTTACAAGTGTCCTTAATAAGTGGACTATGTAGTTTACCTAGGGCCAATACCTAATTGCCGCGAAAGCTTGACATGCAGTCCTTCTATTACAATAATTATAATAGCGAATGATCAGTAACAGGTTAATATTAAAATTTGACGTTATTAACGATAGGTTTTCAAAACACGTGTAGGTACCTATTATATTATGTAGATGTGACCGCGTGACCAGATGCCGCCAATTCCATCAATCAATCCGCTCGAACGCCTGCCACCTCCAGTACAGTTGCTAACTCATATTGACAAGTAATAGCACATATATCTCAGCGGTTGACCTATGTACTGGCTGAAGGAGGTATAAGTACCTTATAACACCTAATTAAGTAGTTTTAGGTATATCAAAAAATATCTAGACTGCTTAAATGGCTGGCTGCAAGCTTTTTGCTAGTATTCAAATGTTCTGCCTATAATTGAGATCAATTGGTCGGGTTTTCTTAAACGTATGAAATTTCGAGCAACTTGAATAGTAGGTAGTGTAAGTTGCACGGAGACTATACCATAACTGACGCCGTCTTCAGGGCATCAGATCGTGCTCTATGTTAATAGAACATATATGTTAATAATATATGTTAGTTATGAACAAAATTCGACATGAATATAGAATTACTAGGCCGCACATACGGCAGCATGATTGCATATCTGATGAGGGACAACAGCACGCGAGTGACTTCAGCGTCCCTTGACTCCGATACTGTGCTCCCGACACAGAACCCTAATGAAGTTTGCTCCTATCACATCAGAATACATAATAATACAACAACAATATACATGACGCACCTTCTACATATAACAAACAAGATATATATGTACTTATGTAGGTACCATCCCTGTATATGAATTCCTGGTAAATCTTATCATGTAAACAATAAGCCCTCGTGTATTTTCTCGCTAATTACGTTACCGATTTACACCCTTCTGAACAATAATAAATTGATTTATGAAACCAGCAGTCCAACATATAGCTAAATCGATGAGTTAAATCTCTCGGTACTGGCATGTGTTTGACTGTGAATGATTGAATACGAAATTTCTGACTGTTCAAATTCTGATAACTAACTCTATTCAACTTTATGTTAGTAAAATCAAAGTTGGCGTATTGTTTGTTATTTAGTATCTAGAATCAATTATTTGTCTGTGCTGTCAGAATTTTCTGAATGCAATGTAACAATGAGATGGGGTTATCTTATCTCACATCCTTCTACAGTCTCCTCTCTCTGGTTCGAACTACCTCACGTACATATGTGGTTATTCATCAACCCAGTTACAGCCCCTCAAGGTATCGTCTTACACGACAGGCGTAAATCGATGCGACTGCATAGATATATTTCGTATGACACAACACCAGTGACCAACTACAAGGCTAGGCAATTTATTGCTATCGATTGAGGTTCGCAAATAGACGATAAACGCCGTAACAATTTAATATAGAAAGTTGCAAATAGGATGCTACGTACCTACGTGTACTTAGGCACCACTACGCGGAATAAAAATATGTATTTCTTATCGATTGTGCCAACGAGTGTAACGTAACAGATCCTGATGAAAGTAATGAGGTAGTCAGTCATGTAAGGCATGTTTCCAAATTTTTCGATTGATGAGTGTCCTTTCACCCTTTGAGGGAACCCTGAAGATCTGTATTAATAATCCAAGTAAAACTGATTTTTGTAGTGTTTCTACATTCGAGTCTGAGGGGCGGTGTTTTACCAAAATCATGCCATGGATGACCGGCCAACTTGTTTCTAATTTCTGAAATACAATGACTATTATTTAGACAATTTATAGTAAGTATGTATTTTTTTAAAATTCTGCTAGAAGCCTTGAGCTTACCCGACCCGATCAATATTATCAAGCCAACATTTGTAAAATTGGAAACGCCACTTAGAATATCCCCGTACCTTCATATCATTGAGCCCTCACTCACATGTCAATCACTGTTTAAGCGCAGTCTGAACGCAATTACCTCCCGCTACCGGGACGGAAATAAGTGCGGCTGCATGCGAATAGCGCACTTAAAACTGTTATTATAAAGAAAGAAGCTTTACTTCGTATACTTAGTATGAAAATGTTACTGAAAAACTTACTGCGGAATTCAATATTCTGTCTACCTATCTCCANTGTGTGTATTTTGTTTATAAGCTTGAGCCCAAGTGTGACAATTCAAAAGGCACCTATATTTAATTGCCGAGTTATGCGATATATACGCGTTCAACATCGATTGGCTGATTTTACAAGTGTCCTTAATAAGTGGACTATGTAGTTTACCTAGGGCCAATACCTAATTGCCGCGAAAGCTTGACATGCAGTCCTTCTATTACAATAATTATAATAGCGAATGATCAGTAACAGGTTAATATTAAAATTTGACGTTATTAACGATAGGTTTTCAAAACACGTGTAGGTACCTATTATATTATGTAGATGTGACCGCGTGACCAGATGCCGCCAATTCCATCAATCAATCCGCTCGAACGCCTGCCACCTCCAGTACAGTTGCTAACTCATATTGACAAGTAATAGCACATATATCTCAGCGGTTGACCTATGTACTGGCTGAAGGAGGTATAAGTACCTTATAACACCTAATTAAGTAGTTTTAGGTATATCAAAAAATATCTAGACTGCTTAAATGGCTGGCTGCAAGCTTTTTGCTAGTATTCAAATGTTCTGCCTATAATTGAGATCAATTGGTCGGGTTTTCTTAAACGTATGAAATTTCGAGCAACTTGAATAGTAGGTAGTGTAAGTTGCACGGAGACTATACCATAACTGACGCCGTCTTCAGGGCATCAGATCGTGCTCTATGTTAATAGAACATATATGTTAATAATATATGTTAGTTATGAACAAAATTCGACATGAATATAGAATTACTAGGCCGCACATACGGCAGCATGATTGCATATCTGATGAGGGACAACAGCACGCGAGTGACTTCAGCGTCCCTTGACTCCGATACTGTGCTCCCGACACAGAACCCTAATGAAGTTTGCTCCTATCACATCAGAATACATAATAATACAACAACAATATACATGACGCACCTTCTACATATAACAAACAAGATATATATGTACTTATGTAGGTACCATCCCTGTATATGAATTCCTGGTAAATCTTATCATGTAAACAATAAGCCCTCGTGTATTTTCTCGCTAATTACGTTACCGATTTACACCCTTCTGAACAATAATAAATTGATTTATGAAACCAGCAGTCCAACATATAGCTAAATCGATGAGTTAAATCTCTCGGTACTGGCATGTGTTTGACTGTGAATGATTGAATACGAAATTTCTGACTGTTCAAATTCTGATAACTAACTCTATTCAACTTTATGTTAGTAAAATCAAAGTTGGCGTATTGTTTGTTATTTAGTATCTAGAATCAATTATTTGTCTGTGCTGTCAGAATTTTCTGAATGCAATGTAACAATGAGATGGGGTTATCTTATCTCACATCCTTCTACAGTCTCCTCTCTCTGGTTCGAACTACCTCACGTACATATGTGGTTATTCATCAACCCAGTTACAGCCCCTCAAGGTATCGTCTTACACGACAGGCGTAAATCGATGCGACTGCATAGATATATTTCGTATGACACAACACCAGTGACCAACTACAAGGCTAGGCAATTTATTGCTATCGATTGAGGTTCGCAAATAGACGATAAACGCCGTAACAATTTAATATAGAAAGTTGCAAATAGGATGCTACGTACCTACGTGTACTTAGGCACCACTACGCGGAATAAAAATATGTATTTCTTATCGATTGTGCCAACGAGTGTAACGTAACAGATCCTGATGAAAGTAATGAGGTAGTCAGTCATGTAAGGCATGTTTCCAAATTTTTCGATTGATGAGTGTCCTTTCACCCTTTGAGGGAACCCTGAAGATCTGTATTAATAATCCAAGTAAAACTGATTTTTGTAGTGTTTCTACATTCGAGTCTGAGGGGCGGTGTTTTACCAAAATCATGCCATGGATGACCGGCCAACTTGTTTCTAATTTCTGAAATACAATGACTATTATTTAGACAATTTATAGTAAGTATGTATTTTTTTAAAATTCTGCTAGAAGCCTTGAGCTTACCCGACCCGATCAATATTATCAAGCCAACATTTGTAAAATTGGAAACGCCACTTAGAATATCCCCGTACCTTCATATCATTGAGCCCTCACTCACATGTCAATCACTGTTTAAGCGCAGTCTGAACGCAATTACCTCCCGCTACCGGGACGGAAATAAGTGCGGCTGCATGCGAATAGCGCACTTAAAACTGTTATTATAAAGAAAGAAGCTTTACTTCGTATACTTAGTATGAAAATGTTACTGAAAAACTTACTGCGGAATTCAATATTCTGTCTACCTATCTCCAGATTTGCTTACTAGAGATAGAAATTTGACATTACTTGTATGGGGCTAATGTCAAAATTCTATCTCTAGTAAGCAAATCCAGTGATAGATAGGTTATTGGGAATGGCCGTTAGTCTACAGTAAGTAGGTACAGTTGATGCCAATGCGATTGATTTTGCAGAATTCACTTCGGGAGCTAGTGTTGTTGCCTCCTAGATTTTGAGTAAGCATAGGATTTTTTGGAAAATTCATATCGATTTTCATTTAAGCCCGGTTTTTCAGAACACATTTTTTTTTAAATTCCGATCTTATTCAAAGTTGGATGAATGTGATGTTAATTTTCTGTTAGCTTCAGTTCGTTGATTTTTTCTGCGATTACTTTTATATTGGATGTGCTGAGTTTTTTATTGGAAAATATTTGACTATCTTATACCTATTTAGGTTTCTATTTGCGCATTGGCCGAGTGTCAGACATGTTGGACAGATATATTAGAAATAATATTTAGTTTTGTTTTAATAGCGACTCTTCACGCCATTAACTGACATTAAAATGAGAGTATAAACTCAAGAGCTATCGGACAATTCAGATGGCTGTCAAAAAATACTTTAAGAAAATAATTCCCATTTCTGAGCCCTGGTTTCTTGTCTCTGCCAAGAATATTCTCTTATGAGTCCACTTTTTCTAAAACCAGCCATGTATCAACACCAATAAATTATATCGCGTCTGCAAGAACCAAAGTTACCAGCAACAAAAATAGAAAAGTGGAAACCGTGACACTCTTGTCCTAGTTAAGGAACGCCAGTGATTTATGAACACAACTCCGGGGAGCTGCTTTTATTTTGACCACAGATAATAAAGATGTCATTATTACGTCAAATTACAACAAGAAAGGGAACAAAAATAAATAACGAGGCGTTTAAATTCTCCTTCTTCTATAAACTATTTAAATATGAAGCTAATAAAATGTAAATGAAATTCAATAAGAAATTAATTGGAATGACGAGTTTCTGTCTCTGTAAGTTACTTTTTGTGATTTATAATAATAATTAAACTTTCAACCAAATGGCAAGAATGACGCAAACGCGCGAATTTTGTGAATGTATTGTTTACGTCAACAATTATTATAGTGATGGTGGTTGATAAGTACTCCCTGTCTAAAAAAAACACTTTGCCCTCTAAACCGCATTAATCCTAACTGTTCCATTTAAACCCACCACTGGTCACCGTGATCCGTCTAGCCGGGAGGCTCATAATTATATAGCTAGCTAGTTCTCATTTCACTTGAAACTTTAATCAGCCGAATATAGATCCACAAACACACAACTGATGAAAGCTAAACTAGAGCCAGCTACCAAAACACACATTCGTCTGAGAATTACATCTGTTGAAATACACGCCATGCACGTTCGCCCATTTCGTTCGTTCCTTTGACTATGTTTCAGAACTAAAGTCCTCACATTTCACGTTAGTGGCCAACGTTATATATATTTTATGTTGCTTCTGCAAATAGCGGAACTCGGAACACATTACAAAAATAACATTTACTCCTTATAGATCGGCTATTTGGCAGAATTTGTTATTTTGGCATGGAAATAAATAACAAAAAGTAATAAAACGATTAAAGCAACGTTCGACCAGAGTAACAGTAAAGTTGCGAGCCATAAACAAGTAACAGATGGGTGGTTTGGGGCGCTAACCACGCGCTACGCGGCCTCGCGCCGAAAGCCGAAAGCCGAGCCGCTGTGGTCGACGCCTACCAAGACTTGACACAAATGCGAAACGACCAAGCTATTTATAAGCTTCTCACGATCTAAGTATTTAACAAAGTAGAGCTTATCCTTACACAAAAGGTATACGGTTAAGTTTTCAACTATCAATTAATTTTCAAGTATCCTGTTGAATTTCCTGAAAGTTAAGCGCGGAATCATAGTCCTTATAGTAGGGAGGTACCGTGGTGTTAAGGGAATAACAAACAAAATATAGCATATTCACGTATAGCAGAATATGCAACTCAAAACTTTTCATGAATGTCTTACTGCGGTGAGTGTATTAGTATGGGTAGTAACCAATTGGAACAAGAATTCCAGTTTATTTTACTACTCAACGCAATCATATCTTTCTTCATCTTTAAACTAAGGAAAAAAAAAATTAGATAAATCAATAAAGTATAAGTACCCAACAAACGGAAGATAAAGAGTGATAGGCGCATTATTCAGGAGGCGAATATAAAAGCTAACTTCTAGACTCCACTTAAAGATTCAATACACCACGAGATGTACCTATAAAAACGGTTAATATGCCATCCACATCTCGCGGCGGCGTGACGCATGCCAGAATTCCAATTTCAGTGTGTAATAAAGAATTAAACGAGGCGGGCAACGAGCCTCCCGCACTGTGCTGCGCGACTACGTGGAAGTAATAAGGTTGTAAGTCCCCGTGCTCCTCGCGCGCACGTTACTCCGCTCGACTACAAACTGCTCTCCATGAAACACTGCATGCTTTACGGGTTACATGCTTTATTTTTATTCGCCCCATTTCTTGCCGCAAAACTAAATTGCGCGCCAGCTAAGCGGAATAAATAAAAAGCTAATTTGGACAAATTATTGTTTTACCCAAAACGCAAAAGCTTTGGCACAGATAGGTAAACTAATCCCACATAAGCTCTAACTTTGGTTTAAGAATAGACGACGTACGTAATGATTACATCATAAGCTTCAAATACAAACCTATTATGGGAATATCAAGCTTGGTTTCTGGAGGAAAATAATGTGCGCCCAGATAATAAAATGACAAGTAGCCGAGACATTCGTTTTGAGTGTTTCATTAAAAAGAAGTTGTAATTTATGACGTACTTAGAATAAAAAATCTGTGGAGTACATGGCTCCTTGTTTATGAGTCATAAAATTTGAGAGTGAGACCGAGTGAGGCGGTGGCCACTTACTTATGATTCAGAATGTAATGATTCGTATATAAGTAGAATATTGATGAAAGGAAATTGGAAAACCAGATCAAGCATAGGAAATACGTGATGGGAGATACGTGTGATACCAGTTCATTTTTTATATTCTTGCAAGAGCTAAAATTACCAACAGTGCCTTCTCAAAACATTAATTTACATAAAGGCTTGCAGGGCTCTTCGGATACAGTAGGTATTGACTCAATTAACAGCTATAGAAATTCGAACTTACTAACTGAAGTATCGGGACGACGAAGACAGTGCGTCTTTTCAGAAGCTTAGAGTGGTTTTTGTGGGATTATATCAAACATGGAACCCAGAAATCACTCGACATTGATTAAAGAAATGATGTCTCAAACACATATCTAGAGGAAATATAGCTATATACAGCTGAAAAACTTCTAAAAGTCTACGCAGACCGTAGCCTATGTCCCACCTTTTATATACCACACTGGTGATCATTTCAAATATGTACAACACAAACGTATACCACGTCACATTTTATATCACGACCTTATTTCTCTGAAAGCAAAAAGCAATGCTTCTATAACTTCTGTAGAATAAATATTCAAGTATGGAAGTCCATATGAATAACTCGTAAAGAACAGAAAAAATATAGAATATGAATATGTTACCTTTACAAAATAATACGTTAGGAAAAAACTAGTTTATTACGTAAATAAGTAGGTATAAGAGTACATAATCGAACTAGGTGCTTAAGTAATTTGTAACTGGGCAAATTGTTCGTGTGTGTTAGTGAATGAACACATTCGTCCTACGGTCTTAGCCTCATTCAATCATCGCTAGTCTGTTTTATTCACGCAAACCGTGCCGGGTAAGCTAGTATACGACCTTCATTTGCAGACTTGGGTCCTCTATTAAGTTTTTCCTATGTACCTTTGTCTGTACATCTCAAACACAGACCTCATTCACACAAGTTTAATTGTCATTTACTTCTGACCCTTTTGAATGAAATTGATGTTAATAAAGACAACGCTTGGGCAATAGGTCCACCAGATGACTAGTGGTCACGTAACCGACAGACGAAGGACAAACTATGCCGTAAAGTAACGAATCCCAGAATCTGACACGAAGTGATCGATAAGATAAAACTTTATTATGGATTTTCTCGCCAGCACTCATCCCTCAGGTCTTAGTATTTACGATTTTGTGTGTACGAGACCTGAGTAATCAGTTTTTCAAAGTCAGCCCACACTTACGCCGACTCTACTTAATTGCGCTTTAATTTGCAGCACAGTTAATAGCCACATTATCAAAGCTATTCAAAAACTCAACTAAATATTGCGTAATAACCTGTTTACTCGACACCATTCTCCAATAAACTGTATTTGTAAAGCAAATAATGCCAAGTCTTCATTAAAATCACAATAGAATCTATTGTAATGAAACCGGATCCTCGCTCGGAGCAGTAAGCGGTGAGAGTACGTAATTAAACCTTGCAATTAACATGGACGTAATTCTTGCTGAGCGGACTCCCGGCACTCCGACCAGCTTGCAAATGTTTCTTCCTTTCGAATATTATTTAATTGTCCCTGCGTTGAACTAAGGTATTTATTTAGCTTTTGCTTCCCAGCTATGTACAAAGTTAATACTAAAAACCAGAGTGCACAAAAAGAGGAAAGTCTCATACAAGAGTCTGATAAAGATTAATTTTCAGCCAATGTGTCATTTATGAAGAAAAACTCAGTTTGCTTGAAAAAGTGAAAGATTCGCAGTTAATTTATGTCAAGCATGATCGATTGATTCGAGACTTTACTGGCTCGGAAAGAAGTCGAACAAAAAGTTCAATGTACGATGTCCCTGTACCAAACTGCATTATGTGGGAAGAATCTCATGAGGATATAAACAAAGTAAAATATCGTGTAACCAGTTCTTGTTCCATTACAAGTGTTGAGGATTAAACTATTCTAGATTCAAGTTCAGGTCTCCGGTGTGCTATATCCAACTATTACATTTTAATTAGATAACAGAAGGGCATTACAAACTTACAATTCTATTTAAGGATCTCCATGGGCGGCCAGCTTTAATTTTCCACTGTTTACTTTCGCGGGAGGGGTGAGAGGAGGCAGGGAGAAAGGGGGCGCGGTGGAATTTATCGGGTAAAGATTCAATAATGAAAATACTTATTTCGATAGTGATATTTAAAAAAGTATTATGGGAGCGCTCATTTTCCAAGTAAAACAATCTATCAACACTTCAGAAATTCGGCCGGTTATCAAACTCAAAACGTTATGCAAAGCATTCGGATCTGAAAATGGGGGAGGTGAGTGGTGTTTGTTTCCGTTAGTTAAAACGGTGTTTCCTTTGACAAAATGATATACATTTCGCTTTGTGTAGCCGGCACCTTTGCAGAAGTTATATAATTTAATTACTTAAGCTATCAAATAACATAGAACATTTCAAACCTAACCTTAAAGCAACATATCAAAGTCCGCTTTGAGTCCCTCTTCAAATTATTTGTAGATTTTTACACACATATCAAACTGTTGGTAGAAGATTTTCATGCGGCTCCGCCTATTGAGAGAAATCTTACTACGTGCCTAGATTAAAATAAATAAATAAAGATAAAGATAAAGCTGCTAGGTCAGCATTTCTTGTCATTTCATCATCAGCTGCTCCAAACCTTTACCCAATAATTTTACTGTTTCATACGTTTATTTGAGTGTATACGTCTTGCTGTAAGTAGATCTGTTCCGCAAATACTCAATGCCATTATTTCCAGTACAACTTTATACATCCACAGGTAATCCAATAGTTGCTGCGAGTGACGTTTAGAAGACAAACCCGAGTTAGATGGTTCCCCCGAGACGACTGCACCTCGTACTGCACTCGCTAGTTGAACTAGTTGCCAGTTTAAACCGAGTTCTGATTAGATGGACTCGGATTGTTTGATTACTTATAGTTCGTTCAAAGCACACATGCATTTGCAGTGCCACCGAATTTTGAAATTATAAAACTAACGCTAACTTTCCATTTGGAATAAACTATGTTTTAAAGTAATTACCTAACATTTAACCACAGACAATCCCATTATGTCAAGACTATTAAGAATAGGGAACATAATTTTTAGGCATCTTATTTAATTTAATAGTTCCTTTTTGTTGACCAGATCCACTAAACATGATACAGGTAAGTTCTCACTCTTTAACCCTTACACGACATAGCAACCTAAATGTCAGAGGTCGGTCACTATGCATTATTAAATGCATGCCATGCGCGGCAAATGGGGCTTCTTACAGGTATTTAAAATTATTTTCTACTCTGTTCTATGTTATAGCTTACGTTCGATCGAGTTTGAAGCTAGAACTATAAGACAGGGGTTACACGATCAGTCTGGCGTCATTCTGGCATCAGTCACAGACTGACGAAAGACTGACGGGCAAAAAACACGGTAGGTACATTTTGGACTATCATTCCGTCAGTCACCCGGTTACACGATCATTCTCCCATCATTCATGACCAGACTGATGGACTGGACTGACGCCAGAATGATCGTGTAACCCCTGTCTAAACAAGGATAGCTGGTTGAAGTGGCTATCTGTGGTATGCCCTGACGTGCACATATCAGCAACAACAATTATCTATATGTTTATATCATTTTTATATGTACAATAATTCTATGTACCTATTGGGGTCTTCTGTGTCAATACATATCTTGTTTTTTCAATATTAATCCAAACAGCGTTATCTCGATAAGATATAGCTGATTGCTTCCAAAAAAGAGTGTCCGTTAATTCAATAAATAATATCTTTATTTCTATCATATTCTCGAAATCTTGTCATAATGACAATGCAGTAAATGTTATATCGAAGAGTAATCAACAATTATAGAAGTATCATTATGACGCAGTAAGCGAGTGACAGATATCCAAACAGAGATTAGGTATTCTTCATGCATTATGTAAGATAGTGTCCGGTCAGCAACGCTTAGGCTATAACTTTAATGACTACATAATATTAATGAACATTCTTGCAAAAATCCTATAAACAGTTCACAATTTCACCGTTCATTTGAAATAATAATTTAGAAAGTCAGTTGTTATGTTGTATAAATTGTTTTATTTATCTTTTATAATGAAGAAGAAAATCAACTTTAAAGTCATAAGCAAGAGTTTAGCTTGGATAGATCCTGTTCAGTTTGTATCACTGGTATCACAATCACCTGTAAACATGACATACCTACCTAATAGTTTTCGACAGTAACCTCTTGATGCATCGCATTATTGTGAATAATAAAAACTATTACCTATACGTAAGCTGATATTATTGTAAAATGTTATGCAACCTCATATTCTTATTTAATTGAATATTAACAAAATAAAGTTCTCGTTGCTGTTGTTGCCGTGTTCTTTGTCGCATTAACTTGTAAAGTGTAGCACGGAACTGCGTTGTAAGCTTGTCTCATTAAATCTGGTTTACCACTTTGTACATTACAAAGTTTGGAGAGCATAGTTACTGACAGTCATGTTTCCTGACAATTTATTATGCACATCTGGTTAATTATAAGTTGTTATGCGTTTAATGTTTTGTGCATGTCTTTGTACGTGTGTATGTGGAAGATTTAACTTAGTGTGTTTGTTATGTTGTTGGAAGTTATAGAAGGGACAAAATCTTTTCGCAAGCGTAGGTTTCTTGCGCTTCTTAAGTAAAACGGCTGTCTGCCGGGGCTGCAGGATTGTTCGAAACAGTTACCGCGCTGGCACACAAAGGGCTCCCGAAGGAACACCGTGGGTTTTAGTCAGTCAAAGTCTGACACTTCCTCGCGCTGTCACCCACAGCGGGAAGGGTCAAAAAAAGTTAAAACGGCTGTAGTAAGATTGGTGCAAATTAGAAGCAATTATGCTCAATGTACACATACTCAGGACCTCAAATAAATTATAAGAAGAAGAAAAATAAACTATATATTTACCTGAGAACCTTTCCGTCGTACTGTAAGAAACGCAGTAAGTGATCTTCTTGAGTTTTGGATCTCTTTGGTGGGCGCACGTTCTTCCATCGTTCTTTTTCAGAATAAGCGTCCACAGGCAACATCTCCTCTTTCGATATCTCCATACCTTGGGACTCAAGCCATTCCTGAAAAAAATAAAAATAATATTTAAAGGACAGTACCTACTTTCGATATAGTTCTCCATCGTAGAAACAACGAGTTCAACCACAGAACAACCTTGTAATTCATAATTTTTGTGATGACTAGACAAAATGTGTATGCGATTAAGTCATAGCAATTATTATTCAACAAAAACAATCTAAATATTGCAAATCATGAAACCTCTGATGAAATTAAGTAAATTATGATGAAATTCAATAAGTACTTGTTTATTTCGGATTTCACCTTTACCTATAGGGCGCTAACTAACTATCGCAAGGATCTTTCCGCAACCAATTTGTTTAGAACCGTCATAGTATATTTAACTGTAGTAATTTTTTAACCGACTTTCCGAAAAGGAGGAGGTTAATGTTTTTAAACTTTCGCGACTGGGTTGACTGATGACAGCTAGCTAGCGACGTCATCAGTCAACCCGTGACCACGGTCGGTGCAATTCGGCCGAAACGTCGGGAGAAAAAAGGTATCGTAAACCTTTACAATTTAATCGCGATTAAGACCCGCTGGTTATCTAAAATAAAGGAGGAGGTTATTAATTCGGCCATATATCGGATATTTACCAGCCCCGGATCTTCAATTTTTTTTAGNGCTAGCTGTCATCAGTCAACCCGTGACCACGGTCGGTGCAATTCGGCCGAAACGTCGGGAGAAAAAAGGTATCGTAAACCTTTACAATTTAATCGCGATTAAGACCCGCTGGTTATCTAAAATAAAGGAGGAGGTTATTAATTCGGCCATATATCGGATATTTACCAGCCCCGGATCTTCAATTTTTTTTAGGCGGGGCAAAAACTGAAATATGCCGCCCCCGCCGACTTATATTTATTTTTCCTTTTATCATCTTTATAATTTCACTTCTTCAGCTATCAGATGTCCACTAACGGTCGATTCGACCAAACTTGAACTATTCCTCGAGTTACTATACCAAGATTGTTTTTTGGACGGGTGATGGAGGATGTTGGCAAATTAAAAAAAATCGCTTATTTTTATATGTTTGAAGAAAATAGTAAAAGATGCCCGAGCGGAGCAACCGCGACCTCTTTTGTTATTTTGAGCTAGGACTATACATAAACGAACAGTACGTTGCAATTGGAGGACGCGAGCGAAGCGAGCGCGTTTTTTTTAGTTTAATGACAAAAAAGAAGAACAGGAAGTAAGTCTAGGACGCGAGCGAAGCGAGCGCGATTTTTTTAGCTTAATGACTAAAAAGAAGAACAGGAAGTAACTCTAGGATGCGAGCGGAGCGAACGTGATTTTTTTAGTTTAATGACAAAAAAGAAGAACAAGAAGTAACTCTAGGACGCGAGCGAAGCGAGCGCGATTTTTTTAGTTTAATTACTAAAAAAAAGAACAGGAAGTAACTCTAGGACGCGAGCGAAGCGAGCGCGAAATTTTTGGAAAAGTCGGGTTGCAACCTGTCTTTATTTATTGTAAAATGAGAGTAACTTTGAAAAGTTTAGTGTGATCGTAATTTTCTGGTAATGATTCGGGGCCCCCCTGAGCTCGGGGGGCCCGGGGCGCTGTCCCGGCTAGCCCCTTCGTAGCTACGCCACTGCATGTGAAAAGTTTTATTTTATCCCGTTTAGTGTTTTGTGAAGTCGGTTTTAGTTTTTTTGCAAAAAGTTTTTTATTTTAAGCTTTTCAGTTTTTGGGTCTAAAACGATATTATTTTTAATACCGACAATGGCAGACGTAACCCATAATGTAGCTAAATA
>NWSH02000519.1:8469564-8483833 GCA_002382865.2 Heliothis virescens | reverse complement strand
ATATAAGTTAAACAAGTACTTGTAGCAAGTTTCTGTGCAGATTACTCCTCCATATTTAAACCAATTAGGGTTCCTTGAAGTAGTTCATAATCAGCGGCCAGCTAAATGACGGCCTGATTTTCCTTTTTAGGATTTAATTGTTACGGTATGTAAATAAGTACTGTCCTTTACGGTAAACATTACTTAATCTTTTTGTTCAAAAGAGTAGAGGGCTTCGTTCAGGCCGGCCCGGTAAGGTCATATTAAATTTGTATAACCACCAGCATTGAATGTCTTTAAGTAATTTCTGATTATGTCCATAGTCAGTGGTCATCTTCGATATATTCTTTCTTCGATATTTGCTGTGGTAATTAAGGTGCTACATAGTTGGAAACTTTATTCTTATAGCGTACACAAGATTAAACTATTGGAAAGTCTTTTCGATCAAGAGGAGTTTATTTGCGTAAACTGGCGGTAAGGAGTTTTAAATCTGTTTTGTCAAAATTTAGCGGTTATTAGCCGGAGGGGGTAATTATTGTGAACTTTTATGTCCACCTTCTATTGCCATCCAAAAATAAATGTTTCACTAATCAAAGTTAATTACTTCTTATACCCAACCTATTTCTCTTCACATTGACATCCCACCACACAATTCCCAAGTGGCTTTTCTTAAAAGAGAATGCTAAGTTCTACGCCAAGCTGACCACCCAAAGAGGCCAGACATGACTAAATCCTAAGACGTATCATTCATAACACGATGATCGCTAGTGAAGTAGTACAAAGGGCAACTGCCCAGCGACCTTGACACTTGGTCCTTTGGCCTGACGGATCGATCACGACGACGTTGATTTAATCATTATAGTGGGGATCACATTTGACCGTAAAGAGAATATTTGTCACCTATCCTGTAAATCTAGGTCACATTACATCTGATCTTATCTTTAAGTAATATTCTTTGATACCTGACTTTTGACCTTGGCTTTTTATCGTTAATTTTTATAGCAAACTCCTGTTTTATTTCAGTTACATGATACAGGGCCTTTAACGGCCACTTCCAATTATCTATCTAATCTGGGATTTTGCTTACAAACGCATAGATTTTTTTACATTTAGCACATACAAGCAATTCCTGTCTCTATTAAGCAAAGAGAGATAAAATATTTTCCAAAATGCGCTACTAGACAAATAAGTATCTATTATCAACTGGCAAGCACACATACAGATTACGAGGAAAAAAAGTGCTAAGTAATGAAAAACCGCCATTAGTTTCCTCTTACCATTAACACAACAGCAAGTCCAAAAAAATCAAACCAAAGCAATGACACCAAAATCCGCATGGTAAAAATTCTAAGAGAAACTTCTATGAAGAGCATACGTGTTTTTAAAGTTCGTAGTTTTAATTTACTCAGCGGATATAAAGGGTTCTAACCTTTTGCCTCGGGGAAAGATCTATAAACTCTCCTTCATATCGACTTAACTTGTCAAAACATGGTTAGGCGAAGTACAGCGCAGCACATCCAAGTTACCACAATCTGTCAATCTCTGCAATAGATTTTCAACCTTATCACAATCGGAGTCAGGTTAATGTTCGATTGGTAACATTGACAGATTATTACGTTGACCTGCTTTTGTCTTTACACCAGATTGTTTATTCACAAACTTGGTAACATTGATGAAAGACGATGATTACTTAAACCAACACACAAAAAGTTACGCTGGCAGAAGTTTTTGGCAACCTCAGAAAGAAATGAGGCTTTTCTGACAAAGCACATTACCTGGAGTGGACTTCGGAAATGGCGACCATTCTGCAATTGGCATAAGCCAGGATTGAGGCCAGCTCTTGGTTTTAGTCCCGCCGTAGGCACAGTTTATTTCATGACATGATGACAATATTGGTAGCAACTATTCTCGCTTTGCATAAAGTCGTTGTTGCTATTTATATATTTGTATTACCCTATTGAGTGAATCTGTTAGTTTTGACTTCTTATGAAGCAAAAATAAACCCAACTACGTTACTTTTAAACGAATAATTTGTTACTTCATTCTAAAACCCGTACTTTCATAAATCCATAATATTTTTAAACCAACAAAATCCTCTGTTCACGAAGCTCCAGGGGGAGTCAACTTAAAATTCTATCGCTCTTACGAGAAACATTGAGTGTGAAAATGTTAAGTTAATTAATAATTAATTCTCATAAATTACATTAAACAGCAGTCGGTTAGACACAAAGTCAGACTGTATACTGATTCCAGGAGGTCATGGAAATATGGGTCAAGCATATTTATCTCTACTAAAGAGCTAGGAACGCTGAAGGTGTATAATATCTTTCACAGTTGTCAATGTAGTTTTGGATAATCCATTACGGAGATAATTAATGCTAGTAAAAACCTGTGGCTATGTCTATAGGCTCGGGAGTCTCGCGTTGTTCATGAGTAGGATGCAAGCGAGTTGCGCGGTGGTCTGTCCGTGGATGAGAATGTGACCATCTTGTCATGAGAGTTCTTTTTTCCGTCGAATTGCGCGGGGTATAAGTATTT
Source organism: Heliothis virescens (assembly GCA_002382865.2). Classification (NCBI taxonomy): domain Eukaryota; kingdom Metazoa; phylum Arthropoda; class Insecta; order Lepidoptera; family Noctuidae; genus Heliothis; species Heliothis virescens. Next base: position 8,481,316 of record NWSH02000519.1, on the reverse strand, counting down.
TTCGCCCGTCGTTTGAATATTCTTGCATAGTTGGTGCGTCAAAAAGCAGAGCCTGACACCAATACTTAAGGGATGGTTGGTGTGGTGTGTGTGTAATGGGAGTTGTGTGATCAAGCAGTCGCTCAGGTAACAACAGCTTGTCATCTGTCTCCGCTTTAAACTGGAAAAAATGTATCTGTAAATATTTATATGTCGTTCAATCTCGCGCATAAGTTGGTACGAAGCAGCCTAACCCCTCTCTATTCACAAAATCATGCAACAAAGAGTCACAGGATGCATCTGGTACCCTCGTCAGTAGTGGTTCTGGTCAGTTAGATCACCCACTTAATTTCCTTCACGCCAGCATTACGGCTCACGTTGATTTTAGATGACCATGTATGAAACCGTTTATATTAGTGGGTGTGTTAAATGTTATGTGGTGTTTAGGGTCCTACCAACGGGTAAAAGAATCTATATACCCATTCTGTCCTGTCTCCAGCGCTGTATCTCAAATTACCGAGATAACTAGAAAGCTGAAATTTTCACAATTAGTATTCCTGTTGCCGTCTTGGTTTTAACAACAATACTAAAAATAATATAATTAATATTCCCCAAGCAATACTGGTTATTATAATTACGGAATTTCTGTCACCGCCAGCCATCTGCTGTGCTTTTATTGCCAAATATGATTTATGGTTTAAAACTTAAGTGATTAAAGATGTGAATGTTGATGGCTGTGTCTAGTTTCAAGTGTTTATATTAACAATGGTTTCTAAGTAATTAATTAATTATCGCCTACTCGTTTGCTGAATGTAGATGGTTGAACGTGATTCAATCTGTACGAATGTTTGTGTATCGAGTTGGATATTATGGAGCATGTGTTGAGCAAGATACCGAGATGAGAGATGCTCGAAAATTTGACGATTGTGGTTACTTATGTATGTTGCGTGTACCTTGTGTGTATGCCTTGTCAATTATCAACCTTTAAAAATCACAATGATATAGATGCTAAATGGTTATATTCTTTTCAAGATTAAAATTTAAAAGGCTTCATTTGCAAATTTGCATCAAAGCCTAAATCAAATTATAAAGTTTTATTTACGATTTATAGTTTTGAATTGGAATTTTTAAGTGTTTCATAACATTAAGTATTCTTAGCTCTAACTGTGTCTAAACATATAAGTTATGATATCTAAGTGGTAGACAAGCTTTAAGGTAGCTGTATGGAGTTGTGTGTGATGTTACAATTTTCAAGCATTTTGGAAGCAAATTTTTCGTGGTAACCTATTTATTCTTATCACCAAGAGTATACAAATCTGATCCTCTGTTGTCTGTGTAATCTTTGAAATATTAGTATAACCCATTTGTCATAGAAAACTAGACTTTCTGAAATGTCATACAGTCATATTGAAACTGTGGAAAAAATAAAAAACAGTCCTTTTACTAAAAAAGGTCCATAGTTGTTTATGATTCATAGAATTTTACGGATTATTAATACATGTCATTCAATTAATATAGGACTTTTTTTCCAAAAATTGAATTGCCCTAAAGACGCACATTGACAAATCCAAATGCATTTAATGCCTCTCTCTAAGACGCGAAATCGACTATTCAAGTGAATCAAATCTCGAGTAAGTATCTCCGAGTGTACGAATTCTCTGTATCGGAGGTGAGAAGGAAAGCAAATTCTGATTCCGCACCGGCCATAGCACGTCAACGGCATGGGCTGCGAAGCAAAAGCGGATTCTGAATCCTGGAATGCGCGTTAATGTATCCGGCACAGACTCAAACCGACTCGTTTAGTCCGACTCCTAAGGCAGTACATGCTCTTTAAAAATTCATGCGATTGCGCGTATCACTTGTCATATAACTTAATATTAATAGAGGAAAACTTCATGTTTGTTTGGTTTAGATGAATACGTGGCTACAACAACTATTCGACCCGATTTAAATTCTTTACCCATTCGAAGCCTACATTATCCACGATGACAGTGGATATATGGTTATACGCGCTCAGTAACGGCAGTAATATCCCCCGGGTATGCGAGTGAACGGCAGGTGAGAAACGGCTAGTCTAAATAATTTGTGACAGAACAATCGAACTGGATTTAAATTGTAATTACACATCAATCCAGCCTTTTTATCATCCCACTAGCACAGGCCTTTTCTCACCAGAGGATCGAGATTGGGGTTATATGCACCGTTCTCTTGCTCAATTGCAGGTTAGTGATATAGCCGACTTTACGTAAGTGTGTGTGATTCTTACCTTAACTTTGTTTCAGCGGTGGGTCCAAAGGGTTACTTCAGAACGCACAACACAGTAACTTAGAAAAGTTGCATCGTATTACCTTGCCAGAATTGCATCGGTGAATCCCCACACATCATACTTTGAGAAGGTTGTTGACTGTCTAGCCTCAAGAGCAACCACGCTTGATTTTTATATATAGCCATTATTATTGTGAACCTCCTCGAACTCCGCAGATATAGTAGTTTGAAGAAAGAATAACGATAACTTGAGACAACCATGACGCTATCTAACTAATCGCAAATAAACAAAGCACCTATCAACCTTGGTTTTCTCCTCGCCACCCGAATACAAGTAAAGAAAACAGCTCATTTCTTAGAACAACATTGACTAGGGTTACGTACCATAACAACTTACTTTAAGTAGATAATGATCTTATCCCTTGTATAGCACAAACAAATAATTGTTTCCCTATCATGTTACTACAAGCAATTTTGTTTTTTTCGGGAATAAAAAGAATAATAAACTGAACGCTAAATAAAGCATTGTGTTTGCTTCGGTTCTATCTTCATTAGAAATTATCTTGTGTTTGTGTATGGCTCTTTTTTGGACAAAAACTTACACCGGCTAGAATAATAAATATGTTCTTCAATATACCGAATACACGTTTTTTTAGAACGCTGTTAAAATCATATCTCTATAGCCCTCCGTGATCAATGTATGATCTCTCTCTTACTGTACTGTGGCGCATGGCGCACTCATGCATTTCATGACGATTATATCTGTTACAACTTTTTGAATCGCTATATCTCCGAAACGGTGGCTTATAGGGAAAAAAAATATTGTACATTTTTATAGATAATTTCATGATCTACAGTTTTAATCAGATGTACTTTTCTGATAAAACTTACCGTTTAGCTGTAAATCGCGAAAAACATATTTTCTTGACATTTGAACTTGAATAACTTTTTTTCCACACAGGGGAATCATGGGGAACTTTCAGATTTTGTTTATAATGGGCTTTTGAACAATTGTACCAAAAATCAGCTTGTTGCGAATTAATGTAGACTGAACGTCTAATTTGACCGGACTAAATAGTGAAGCTACATACAACAACGGCGCAATAAATTAGTTATAAGCTCGACTCGACCGCTGTCCGTCATTCATTCGTACGGCGACTGCCTAGCGAGCGTACTACACTGCCTTACCTTAAAAAAAAAATCGTATACAAAATGGTGGCGACCACGTTAAGTAACCCGGTAGTTCAGTCCTATATACTGTATTCGGCGATATTAGCCTTCAAACTATTGTTATTGTCACCGATGACGGGCGCTATGCGGGGTTTGCGACGCGTATTTGCCAACCCAGAAGATACGAAGACGTTGAAAGGAAGCAAGGTCAAGTTCGATGATCCAGTGATAGAGAGAATACGGCGGGCGCATCTTAATGACTTGGAGAATATCCCGGCGTTCTGGGTGCTCGGTGCTTTCTACGTGACGACGGGCCCGGTGGTCGCCTGGGCGACGCTGCTGTTCCGAGTCTACACACTGGGCAGGATCCTGCACACCATCGTGTATGCCGTCGTGCCGCTGCCACAGCCGGCCCGGTTCCTTTCATACCTCGTTTCTGCTCTCGTCTCATTCTACATGGCTACTCAAGTTATCCTGTACTATATTACAGCTTTGTAAATCTCAGTACGTATTGTGGTGCAGTATTCAATTAATTACCTAATGTTAATTCTCTTTATACATATATTACGCTTATTATCGTCAATATTTTTGAAATAATTTATTTTAATTTTTTTAATGTACCAATTAAGTTCATATATCGTAGCTATGTTAAAATTTTAAGATATGTTTAGTGTTACCTTTAATTACTATAAACACTACAGTCTATAGAGTTTCATGTATGGTGAAAATGGTACACCATTAGACTGCAAAATACCACTGTACGTCTGTAGTTTAAATGTTTGATTTTAACACATCAATAATAGTGCTTGTTTAATTAACAATTTTCCTTTTTACAAGATTGGGGCTTTATGACCCTTGTGCTTTGTATTAATAAAGTACGTGTCATTGTAGCGACACACCCTCAATAAACCCATTTGGCAAATTAAATTTTACTACCCATGACATTTGACTCAGCAATATAATTCAGATGTTTCACTTTCAGTTTTACAGTGTTCTTTAAGAATTAGGCTATCAAATCTTACCTTTCCCATATTACCTATTATGTCCTAACCTATCATATGGAATCCTATATAACCTATGGAATTACGCTATCTGTGTACGACCCGTCCTCGCTCACCAACACGCATGTCCAGCGCGGTGAGTATGGGTAAATTCCCCAGATAGGCGTGTCCTTTGTCCAGTTAGTAGTGGACATTTTTAGGTTGTGACGACGCACCCATCTTACAATATTATTGTGAAAGCGAAAAGGTACACAGATTATTACTGAATTCATATAATATTGGTAAGAATATTGACCTGGCCAGGTGCGAGGCACGCTCACGATGGGATAAATTTTCATGTGTCACTTTCCGAGCAATACAATAACAGAAGAGTGAAAGAAAGATTTTTAATTAATTCTTTAACTTTTAAGGTGGGATTCCATCAAAATTGTTTGCGCACACACATTTCTTTACAAACAAATAATGCGTTGGCGTATACTTAGGTATATGTTGTAATTTCGCGGATAATATTTTAGAAATGTTCGCACGCAATTTGTTTATACATATGTATGTACTTATGTAAAAAGCCAATAAAACGTCATTAAAAACAAAATGTTTTATTCCAGGGCCTTGTAGGTACTATGGAAGACTATTTTCTAAAATAACAGTTTCTTGTAGACCTTAATAATGAAATCTTAGTAAGAAATTCCTCAAACAGGAAAAGTCTTAATGGTAAGGTACTTTTCCATAACATACGTTTTATTGACAATATACAAATAAAATTAATGGGTATTCGTGTACCTCTCAAAATGACTTAATTTACTTGCTAACCTTATATAATTATCATAGCAAAACCATCTCGCACAAACAATAGATTATCTCCATATTAAGGGATGCATGAACATCGTTCCGTCTACACGTTGCTATAAGAAAATGCCAAGGCACTTGTTAGTAACACCGACCTCGGGATCTATTGTGCAGACCTAAGAACCTACCTCCATCAATATTCTTTCTATCTATTGATTTGCTTATGAGATAGGAATTTGAAATTACTCGTAGGAAGCTTATTTCAAAATTCAATTGGTAGATACGCAATTTGGGTAGACATATAGTCAATCTTATGCCATTTCATTACATTAATAAACATGGTAAAGGTATCAATTTCTGTCAACATTTTACCATGATTGCATCATCAGAACGTAAAATACAACCCACGCCTTAAATGGAAATAAAACTTGACATTATAGTCCCACGCAATAAAGTGAAATGGATTCTTAAAAAATCTTCTTTTAATTTCCTTTTAAAATCTCGAAGTATTTTCAATACACCTCGAACGTCTAAATTCGTTACCTGCCCTTTAGTTCCTTCTCTCTTTATAGCTAGCATTGTCATGAAGCCATCAAAATAAAAATGGCTTTTCTACCTTTAAAATACAGTCGTTAATTAGACGTTTAATGGTAGGTACTGGCAAAGGTGCTTCTTATATTTTTAGGGGATTTCAAAATGGAACCCTCATAAGATCACCTTGTTGTGCGTCTGCCTACCTGTCTTCCTAGACCGACCAACACTTTTCCGATGTCAGTTTTTGTAGGTGATTGTTACTGTAACCTCGGACTCTGGCTCGCAATTAACCGGTTTTTTAAGAGGACATCATATTTTCAAAACAACCGTCTTATGTAATAAAGTATTTATACTGTTCCTAAGGCGATTTTAATGTTATACATATTTATGATGACGACAAACTTTAACCTTTGTATTGAGACCAAGTAACAAAATAACGAAACAAAATGTAAAAAAATAAACGCATTGCAGAAGCATACATTTCACTTTTAGTTAACATTTTAACGTAGCGATAAACAACTCAGAACTCAGCGATAGTACCGTTACTCCAGCGGCGACGTGAAGTTGGTCGTAAGCTCGACTCGACCGGTGTATGTTTATCATTCGTACGGCGACGGCCTAGCGTGCGTACCTAGTAGACAGTTTATTTATAACGCAATAATACTAAAATTGTGTACAAAATGGTGGCTATTACGTTAAGTGACCCGGTAGTGCAGTCTTACATAGTGTATTCGGCGATATTAGCCTTCAAACTATTGTTATTGTCGCCGATGACGGGTGCGACGCGTATGACGCGACGCGTATTCGCCAACACAGAAGATGCGAAGATGTTGAAAGGAAGCAAGGTCAAGTACGACGACCCAGTGATAGAGAGAATACGGCGGGCGCATCTTAATGATTTGGAGAATATCCCGGCGTTCTGGGTGCTCGGTGCTTTCTACGTGACGACGGGCCCGGTGGCCGCCTGGGCGACGCTGCTGTTCCGAGTCTACACACTGGGCAGGATCCTGCACACCATCGTGTATGCCGTCGTACCGCTGCCACAGCCGGCCCGGTTCATCGCTTTCTTCTTCCCTGCCCTCGTCTCATTCTACATGGCTTCACAAGTTATCCTCTACTATATTACAGCTTTGTAAATTTAAATAGTATGTAATGGAATTTTAACAACAGTTATTTATAATTTAAAGGTTTTTGGTGAATATATACGTTGTATTATTTAATACCGCCTTATTTATTACTCTTATCTTTACATAACCTCAATGTTTTTGATTTATAAGATTACATAATTAATTTATCATTTACGTAACTAAAGATAGAGGGTTGGTGAATATTTTCGAAGTGCAGTAAATACATGCACCATCTGACCTCAGTAGGTACAACTAGGATAGAATTAATTAAATATAAGAAATCATTTCTTTCCACATGCATCCACTTAGATTTTATTTCGATGAAACATTAATATTTATCGCTTTTTAAATCCATAAGGACTGGAAGCCCAAAGACCGGTTATCTGGTAATTGAGCCAAAATCTACTAAACTGGTTTAGCCTTTTATTATGAAATTTTACCTGACAGACGCAGCGAGACCACAGATTAAGAAAGGCGAGACTAACTTCACATAAGTAGCCAAGTGCAAGGCAAGCTTGTGGACGTAAAGTGCCACTTTAGTCCAATAAAGTTTCTAAAATAAATAAATAATAAGAACGTATAGAATAAAATTATAAGAATAAATTAGTATTTACTTATAATACAACAAGGATAGAAGATAATTGTTTGATTTCCATAAATGAGCTCTGAAACTACTATAACGAATTGACAAATTCTTATACTTTAGGAAGCTACATAATACTCGTATGACAGAAATGACATATTTTATTAGAGCAGGGAATAAAACCGGGAATACCTTAGAGTAAAGATCTATATAATATAGAGTGCGCGTAACACGGTACCCACCGCCCAAGTAACAAAATATGGTTCTGTAGTGTTTCTAGAGCCAAGCCTGCTGTAGGGTATAAGCCCGGAAAAGGGCCTATTTTATAGAACTACTCTTACTTATAGTGCACCTATAGTAGACTTGGAGATCACCACGTTGGCTTATAGCGACCTTATAAGCAGCCTATAGGGTCTTTATAGAACCAAACACGACAGTAAGGTACTCGTTGAATCTCTTGTAGAGCCAAACACGACTAAGTATAACGTACTCCACCCAGATTTAATTTTATCTTCTGGATTAATTTTTTGACACACACCTACCTCAATCTGTCATATTTCTTCAATAGATTTTCAACCTTATCACAAAAGTGGAAGGTTAATGTTTTAACCTTTCCACTTTCCACTGCATTTTGGGAGCGAATTTCATAACAGCGGTTTCCTATAGCCGATAACTAAATCTATACTAATATTATAAAGCTGGAGAGCTTGTTGGTTTGAACGCGTTAATCTCAGGAACTACTGGTACGATTTGAACAATTATTTCAGTGTTAGATAACCCATTTGTGGAAGAAGGCTATAGGCTACCTTTTATCCGAGTGCGCTGAGGAGTTCCCACGGGACGCGGGTGAAACCGCTGGCAGAAGCTAGTAAGTAATAAACCTGCAAATATTGCAGCATATTTTGCAATACCTATAGAAATATGCCTGTCATCACATCATAAGTGTTCCAAATTAAAAATTATTTAGATAAAGCTACAATATAGGTTCACGGCCTCTTCACTCAGAGAAGTCCACGTTGCGTTACAAAAAATAGCAATGAACAATATTGAGCGGGAGATAACAGCCCAATGAACTGCTGTGTCATCGTGACTGATGGTACATCGAGATATTACTACCTCGTCGAACAGCGACAGCACGACAGAACACCGTTGACATTCGAGTGGAACACGACTGCAACCCCCCAATAGTAAACATGGTGTCGATATCATTGGACAACCCTCTGGTGCAGACGTACATCTTTTACTCCGGAGTCCTGGCTCTGAAGCTGGTATTTGGAGCTGTACTGACTCTCACTACCCGTCTTAAGAAAAACATATATGCCAACCCAGAAGATGCTGTAGCGAGAAAGGGAACAGTGAAGTACGATGATCCAGATGTGGAGAGAACAAGACGTGCTCATCTGAATGATTTGGAGAACATTCCAGCTTTCTGGGTGCTGGGAGCGCTGTACGTGACGACAGGCCCGGTGGCTGCCTGGGCCACGCTACTGTTCCGCGCGTTCACCCTGGCCAGGATCGCGTACACCATAGTGTATGCTATCGTGCCCTTGCCCGCTCCTTCTCGCGGCATTCCTTTTATGACGTCTTTCTTTATTAACGTTTATATGGGTGTTCAGGTAGTGTTATATTATCTGTCCGCCATGTAAACATTAAGACGATAACAGTAACGTTCCAGAACAGATTTTTACTTTTCAAGTGTGTTTGTTATTGTTATGTTTTAAATGTTGTTTTTACTGTTACGGTAGGTTTAAAGTTGTAAATAGTAAACTGATTGGTATGTTATACCTTGTTAATCAATGTATTGTGAATGGATAATATTTGCGCAAATGAGTGTCGTGAAATAAATAATGTGAAACTGAATTAAAGTGACCAGACAACCTTTAACTTATTTCTTTACCTTTTGAATAAACAAAGAGTTCATTCATGTATCATTCATTTTTAGGGTTCCGTAGCCGAATAGCAAAAAACGGAACCCTTATAGATTCGTCATGTCTGTCTGTCTGTCTGTCTGTCCGTATGTCACAGCCACTTTATTCCAAAACTATAAAGACTACACAATTCAAACTCGGTAATTAGATGTATTACATTAACCGCCTTACGATTCTTATTCAAAAATAAAAAAAATATAATATTAGAGGGGGGCTCCCCATACATGGAACCGAAACTAAAAATTTTTTTTTTCATCTAACCTATACTTGTGGGGTGTCTATAGATAGGTCTTTAAAAATGAGATTGAAGTTCCTAAAACCATTTTTTCTCAAAGTCAATCATTTTAGAGTAAGACACTTTCAAAGTGCTAAAATGTGTGTCCCCCCCCCTGTAATTTCTAAACTACCAAAGTGAAAAATCTAAAAAAAATATATGTTATAGATCTTAATAAACACTATCAACCAAAATTGGTTTGAACGAAATACAGTCAGTAGTTTTTGAGTTATAGCACATTTTCAGTAACCGCAAACTATAACTTTGTTATTCATATATTTGTATGAAAAACAAAGTTATTTTTTGTAGGTACGTTTATTTTTTATAGATAATGGAACGGAACCCTTCGTGCGCGAGTCCAACTCGCACTTGGCCGGTTTTGAAAGCTATTCTCTTTACAATCATTTCCGTGGAAAAATCTACTCAGTGAAGTCTCCCAATTCCCAGCAAAATACTTTAACCTGTCCAAAATCTACATTTTGAACGTTTAGGATGCCTTATAGGTGCCTCCTGCATTGAATTATAAATATCTTTTTCTTAATAAATCTGTAGAGTGGTAAATTCTGTACTTACATGAAATATATTTCCAAAATAACTACCAGGGAGTGATTAAGGATCGATACTGATGCCAAAAATGCAATCAGTAGAATTTTTGTCAGTATGTCTGTCTGCCTGTTGGTTTGTATAACCGTTATAGAAACAAAAACTACTCGACGGATTTTAACGAGACTTGGTACATACTTACAATTATTATTCATACTCCTGAGCTGGTTATAGTATACTTTTCATCACGCTACAATCAATAGGAGCAGAGCAGTGAAGGGAAATGTTGGGAAAATCGGAGAAGTTACTCCATTTTTTAAATTCCGTCGCGTGTGCAACCTTTATGGTTAAAGCTACACAGAAATTATGTAAGACGGGAATGTTCTCCTTAAAATTATATAAAAAATATCCTATGACAGCATATGTTTATCTTTTATGGTTTATATTTGCCTACTTTTACTATCAGAACTGGCGCACGAAGGGTTCGCACCAGCACCAGTATCTATGAAAAATTAACGTATATATTACCTACAAATAGACAAAACCCAAAAAAAAAATTGACATCAGACGTTTCAGATCTTTGATTGTGACGATGACGACCCGTTGTCGCTGGCAGAAGCTAGTACCTACTTTATTATTTATACTAATTTATACTAATATTTTATACTAATATATAGATTTCTACGCTGTCGCATTAGAATTAATTTTCTGTAATGATTGTTGTAAGTTTAATAAATAAATAAATAATATAAAGCTGAAGGGTTTGTCTGAACGCGCTAATCTCAGGAAATTTTGGTCCGATTTGAAAAATTCTTGCAGTGTTAGGTATATAGCCCATTTATCGAGGAAGGCTATACTACTTTTATCCGGGTGTGCCGAGTAGTTCCCACGGGACGCGGGTGAAACCGCTGGCAGAAGCTATTGCTAGCTTCTGCCAGCGGTTTCACCAATACCTAAACTTAAATAAACAGAATATTCTTACAAGTAAACGAACCTAATACTTATGCCCCTCGTGCTTATCAAAAATGTAGATGCAGTTGAAAAATCACTGCATCAGATATTTTTTGATTCAAACATTAGATGACATGATATTACCTAGTCACTTGTGGTTGGCTTGCATTTTTTGTGGAATGTCCATTTTCTTTTCAATCTTATTTTGTTGAGAAGAACGAGATCTTCTAGCACAGGTAAGTTTCCCAATACTTAAAAGGAGGTTTCCACGTGAGACACTTCTCAATAAAAAAAAAACACCGGGTTGCACTCCGGGAGTGCTGGCAGAAGTGAAAACATGAATATTAACTTTATGCGTTTTTAATATTTTTTTGAGATTATGGAATGAAGAAAGAGCACAACTACTTTTTACTGTCATCACTTGCCCTCGATATTGAGAGTTTCTCAATACAGTACAGTCATAGGGACAAAAAATCTTTTGTCCCTATGACTGTACTGGAAGGTAAACTAAAGATACCCCAACACGGTTAAATATAATCAAAATTTAAGCACGACTCCATCTATGATTTTGAAGAATAAAAACTATACTCGTACTTTCATACTTGACTAAC
>NWSH02000519.1:8440314-8466126 GCA_002382865.2 Heliothis virescens | reverse complement strand
TGATAATTTTCGATATTATAAATTTTGTGACTTGGTATGAGATTGTCTGAGAAAATTGACAGTGACGTGAAAACATCCAGTACTCTCTACCCTGCTTCTTTTAGATTTTTTTAACGTCGACAAGAAACAGAATGTCAAAATAAACGATATTAAATGGAAATCTTGTAATTTCAGAAAGTTGATAGTTTAAATATGAACAATTAAGTGTGACGGCTGTTATTTAAATTATTTATATTTTTTCCACATCAATCTGGAGCGTAATCATTTTTGTTGTAGTTTTATTTTAAAGTGGACGCCTAAAAGAACCTTATTAAACTTCTTTCTATTCCTATCGCGAACAGACCATAACTACTTTGAAAAAATTATAGATGGCGCAACACATTTTTTCTACATGTCTTTCCTCGATTTTGAGGTTCTGTTGAGTAAAATATTCAAATAATATAGTTTGGAGTTTATTGCTGGTGGCTGGATGCTAACCTAAAGATACTCCGGCACCATTTCATTTTATAAAAATAAAAACCCAAACTCCATCCATGATTTCAAATGATAATTACTAAGCCTGACACTATTGTCAAATTTCACATGTTTGAAATGTCATAAAATATCTTACCGACCTGTAGGTACTTACGGAATTTCTATGGAATTTCGGGTTTCACGATTTTGGGTTTCACATTTCGGTCACGTGATACCTGTCGCGAGTTTATATATTTTTCCCCATACAAAAAGTGCTCAACGCCGCTAAAGAAGTTTTCACTTCAAAAAATAATAAACCTTTAAATGATGACATACACAACAGGTTCAAGGTCTCTTACTTTGTAAGTCGAGTACCAAGAGTGGTGAATGTTATTTATTGCTAGGAGATAAAGAACCAGCGCTGTCGCATCATCGTGACCGAGCGAATTATAAAATGTAGCCATTATCCTGCATGCACCGCGCCTCGCCGCGCCACTTCGCTGCTAGTTACCGAGCGAGCTCCACCGCGTCGAGCTCCAGTGCTATATTACTTTAAACATGGCATCGATGTCGCTTGACAACCCGGCTGTACAGTCGTACTTGTTTTATTCCGGCATTTTAGGCCTAAAAGTGCTGGGCATGTCCCTGCTGACGGCCAGAGCGAGGTACAGCAAGAAAGTGTTTGCGAATCCCGAGGACGCCGTAGCAGCTAAAGGAAAAGTGAAATTTGATGATCCAGACGTGGAGAGAGTGAGGCGTGCGCACCTCAACGACTTGGAGAACATTCCGGTGTTCTGGGTAGTTGGTGCGCTGTACCTGACGACGGGCCCGGCAGCGCCGCTGGCGACGACGCTGTTCCGCGCGGTGGCGGCGGGCCGTGTGCTGCACACCATCGTGTATGCCGTCAAACCCCTGCCGCAGCCAGCTCGCGGCTTGGCGTTCGGCGTGCCCTTCCTCATCACCATTTACATGGGATTCAAAGTCGTCCAACATTATGTCAGTGCGATGTGATTTGTGAATATACTGGTTCCCTGCATTACTTTATAATATTCAGTATTGTTTACAAGGTTTTTGGAACAAGTTGTGTGTTATCTTATCGAAACGATGTTAGGTAACTACTTATAGATGAAGGATTGATTAAGTAGTTAGTGTTTTTTACAGCAACTATCTAACGACGAAAAACGATATCTTGTAGATATTGTGTTTAAAATAATGACATTATACATAAACCTACGCAATACCTAATAATAGAACTATTTTTTACATATTATTACAATTACATATTATTAGGTAGAAATGAGACTGCACGAAGGTAGTTTTTTAGAAATAAAGATTTTTTCTACTGTCCAATGTTTTTGTTATAACAATTACTGAAATACCTAAGTAGGTACCTAACTGTATCATTTTATCGCAAGGTTGATGAACGAGATCACTGAATTAACAACATCTAGATACCAACTCCAACTCATCACAATATTATGTCTGATACTGATGGAAATATACAATACCTTGTCTCGTAAATATCTAAGCAATTTAAAGTTGCAGAGTAAATAGCCAAAATGAATGTAAATTATATGTTCATAAATTTTAATGTCAGTTTCAAAACTGAATTTATTCAAGCGTAAATAAACACGAGATGCAAAAACTTGTACAAATATTTATGTTGTATCGAATATTGACAAATTGTGCTGTCAACACAAACAGCACCTGCCTATGAATACAATGTGCTTCACGCGTGAAAACAGATGACAACTCGGAACTATTATTACATAATGCATGTTGCAGCATATTATGAGGAATGTACCTACCTACATACAACAGACATTTGTGTCATAAAAATCTAAAAAGTAGCATGAATTTGAATATACTTAGACTTACTCATGTGATAGATAACTAAAACTCAGTTTTGGTCAGCTGCTGAATATTTTTTAGGAAAACACTTTTCTGAAATACTTAGGAATAAATACTACACCTCATTTCATACAGACTGGCCAATAAATCCAGAGATTCGATATACGAAACTAATTGTGTGCAAAGAACATAAAAGGGTGTGTGTCAGTTTACTGGGCAGCCAGTGTGGCTATAACCGTGGCAGGTCCACTGTTCCCGGCAATAAACACATTTCTTTAAGCCTCACGACCTCCCTTCGGCTTTATTCGGAAAGCCATTCGGCGGGTTTACGGCGGCCATTCGTTTCGCATTATTGCTCTGTTATTGCAGAGAACCGCATTTTGAATTTAAAATTCTGGAGATAATTATGTCTCAATATTGCGGCATCGTAACTCTGATCGGACGGGCTGATTTAATGGCGGTTGCTGGAAGCCAAGTAGGTGATGCCGTATCTTGGAAATGCCTCAAACGCTAAAACGGTGTAAACCCTCAATAGTTAGGCAGTAGGGTGGGTCGATTTTTTCAATTTGTGTTGGATTTTAACTGGGGGGGTCTCAAAAGTTGCGTAAAAATATAAGCTATTAGACTATTTTTTTATTTTTCTCATTTTATATTGTTTTTAGCCCTCTACCGGAGTTCAAAATTTTCATAAATTCAAAGAAAAGTTGTATTTAAATATGGTTATTCACCAAAAAAAAACTCACTTTTAAGGATAAAAAGCATTTATTACGATCTTCAATTGTCATTAACGAACAAAAATAAAACATATAAAATATATACACACGTATTCTACATACGCGTGTAACGCGTATCAAACCGTCATTATTGTAATGTTAGAAACCACTCAGAAATCTTAGAATTATGAAGAAAACTCATTTTGCATGATGTAGTTGCCTTTATAAGACCAAACTAAAACAAGAATAAGAAAAAAAATCTTTTCAAAATATTTTGTAGTTTTTGAACTATAGGCAGAAAATACCAATTTTTCTGATTATTTGAGCCTCGGTAGAGGGCTAAAAGTTATATCGAATATTTTTTTTAATATTTTTCCTGTAATAGTACGACAATAACGCAACTTTTAAGACCTACCCACGATTTTTATCAAAAAAAAATTGAAAATCGACCCACCCTAATGGGCAGGTCAAGCTACCCGAATCTGTCAAATTTTACCAATCGAACCTACCACTATTGTGATAAAGTTGAAAATCTGTTGAAGAAATTTGACAGATTGTGGTAACTTGTCGTCTGTACATACATAAACATTAAGGGTATATAGATAATTATGAATATCTGCAACTATTTTCGTTAGTAACAAAATATCAACAATTTGCGAGTTGCGATTCCATACAACAACATTAAAAACAAAGTATAGGCATAGGTATGTACAATAGACGACCTTATGATCTTCTATAATCAGACGCAAGAGTCGCCCCCTGCCTGCGGCCTACGTTCAACCGCGACCTTGCCGGCGCGAACACAAATTAAATAACCTAAAAATAGTTCTCCGCGTTGCCGACAACCCGATTTCCTGGCAAATTTCGTTCGTTCATCGTTCATTACTGTGTAAAAGGGTAAGAATATTGCATTAATATCGTTTTGCATGTGGAGAATGCTTGGCTTTTAATAGATACACGTTTCGATTAGGTTAGAATACTTGTGAACATAATGAATAACAAAGAAACGTGTTGATGCGTAAGCGAGACAACACGAGGGGTTATTGACCGTCTAGTTGCTATTGCCAACGTGCAGTGTTTATATGTTTGATCACCTTGTTGTGTACCATTCAATCGCATAAGCGGTCATCGTGTTAAGTAAACAGGTAAACAATGGCAAACAGTTTAGTGCTATCGAACTTTTGAAAATATTTACTTCCAAGTTAAGAATTTATTTCAGAATCGTTTGTGTATAAACCCCTAAATTGATAGTACATACATATAAACAAACATAATTAAACTTTTTGTGTAGGTAGTTCTTGTTATGTACGGAATTTACATTACTTTTCAGCCTTTCTACCCATGTTGCTGAACCATTCAATAAATTGACACACACAACAAATAATCTGTAATTTTATTCGTGTCACTCGACTTGAGACTGATAATGATTCTCTTTGATAACTATGTACTTAATATCAGCTTTAACATTATTCAACTAATTTTGTTATTTTACACGTGTGGTCTACATTCAAATCTGTCGTCACGTAATCTGTCGCGAGTTTATAATTTTTCCCCATCACAAGAAGACACTGTGCCGCTAAATGAGTTTTTGGTTGAATAAAAATAAGATAAAGGTTGTCTGGTCACGGTTTAATCCAGCTTGAAAATATTTATTTCACGAGTCTCATTTGCGAAAATAACATCCATTCACAAATACATTGATTAGCAAGGTATAACATACTACACGGTTTACTCCGTGTTATGAAAATAATGACAGTACCTTACAACTTTAAACCTACCGTAACAGTATAAAAACATTTATAACATCACAATCACAAACACACTTGAAAAGATAAAGTCTGTTCTGAAACGTTACTGCTTGTTATATCGTCTTAATGCTTACATGGCGGACAGATAATATAACGCTACCTGAACACCCATATAAACATTAATAAAGAAAGACGTCATAAAGGGAATGCCGCGAGAAGGAGGGGGCAAGGGCACGATAGCATACACTATGGTGTACGCGATCCTGGCCAGAGTGAACGCGCGGAACAGTAGCGTGGCCCAGGCAGCCACCGGGCCTGTCGTCACGTACAACGCTCCCAGCACCCAGAAAGCTGGAATGTTCTCCAAATCATTCAGATGAGCACGTCTTGTTCTCTCCACATCTGGATCATCGTACTTCACTGTTCCTTTTCTCGCTACTGCATCTTCTGGGTTGGCATATACGTTTTTCTTAACACGCACAGTGGCAGTCAGTATAGCTCCAAATACCAGCTTCAGAGCTAGGACGCCGGAGTAAAAGATGTACGTCTGCACCAGGGGGTTGTCCAACGATATCGACACCATGTTAACTATTGGGGGGTTGCAGTCGTGCTCCACTCGAATGTCAACGGTGTTCTGTCGTGCTGTCGGTGTTCGGCGAGGTAGTAATATCTCGATGTATCATCAGTCACGATGACACAGCAGTTCATTGGGCTGTTATCTCCCGCTCAATATTGTTCACTGCTATTTATATCTAGGCAATGTGGACTTCAATGAGTGAAGAGACCGTGAACCTGTATTGTAGCTTTATCTAAATATTTTCTGATTCGGAACACTAATGATGAGTGTAGGTATTTCGTATAGGTATTGCAAAATATGCTGCAATATTTCTCAGGTTTATTACTTATTCAAATTTCAACCTGTAGGTAATCGCAAAACAGCGGAGAGATCGGTTATAGGAAACCGCTGTCGGCTGTAGGAATTCACTATCTATTATGATGGCATAAAAA
The DNA here is from genome assembly GCA_002382865.2 of Heliothis virescens. Classification (NCBI taxonomy): domain Eukaryota; kingdom Metazoa; phylum Arthropoda; class Insecta; order Lepidoptera; family Noctuidae; genus Heliothis; species Heliothis virescens. The sequence goes on along the minus strand of NWSH02000519.1, from coordinate 8,460,353 downwards.
TCTGCTTCTAAAATGGAGTAAATAAAGTAAGCATGTGCTTCAACAACAATCGAAATGAAGGGTTAAAGATTCGGATAAGACGATAGATAGTCACTTTAAAGATAGGTAAATTTTTTTCACAGGTTAAAGGTTCTAGATATACATATATCTTTACAACAACAGACTCTAGCCAACTTCTGCACGTACCTACAGTATGCACTTGTATTATAAGTTATAGAATTGAATTAATCATATTTCAGTTATTTGTTGTTTAGCAGTTTAAACTCTGTTAGCCTAGCCTACCATTTTGATTAAATTTCACTAATTGTAACTGACAGGTCATGCCCTTTCATTTCATATGTCACTCATACTTGACAACGTTTGTTTTTTTCATTCCCAGTTTTCATTTATCTCATCCATTTATCATATACCGATTTTGATACACTATATCTTAGAACCAGCGCCGAAAAATATGCTGTCTAACAAAAAAAAACCGCCTCTTATTCGGATAACCCGTTTGCGAGCTACGGTGCCATAGACAGACACACACAAACGCATATAGCAGTCAAACTTGTAACAACCCCCTCTTTGCGGGGGGTGTTAAAAATGTATTGACCTCAGCCGTTAGTAATGAATTAATGATTTTCAGAAAAAACGTGATTAATCAAAAAATAATATAAATACCTTAGTAAACAGGTCACAAGACACGGTGTGGAAGACTTTCCCGTAGATGCAGATGTCCTTGCCGACGTCGAGGTCCTTCCAATGCCAGAACTCACCGATGTCGTTCTTGGGTATTTTCCCTCTCTTCACCAGTCTTCCTTGCCATAATCCAGAATTCTGAAAAAGGTACCAGAATTTAACGTTGGTACAGCTGCATAATCTCTACTGTTGGTCGGCTATGTCCTGATATTTGGTTCAGGTTCCAAAGAGGCGCGAACAATAAGTTAAGCTGACAATAAAAATTAAAATTCAACAACCTTCCTCTGAAACTTTCACTTCTGGTAATTTTATTAATTACCCAATCATCACTTATCTAATGTCTTGTTCAGCAAAATCTATGAGTTAGTTATTTACAGCTTTGTAAGTATACCTTATACTTACGAGTAAAGAAAAAATACATATACAAAAAAACGCTGGTTAGGGATGCGGAAAAGACGAATTTTCTGGCGAAGGAAACTCGAGGAAAATGTTATTACCGCAATCGTGATTAATACTTAATAATAATCGCTTTATGACTTAAGGATGGGGAAACAGTTATCAACGACTTTCTGAGTAAACGTTCAACATGGCTGAAAATTTCATTGGAGTATATCTGAGTCAGTTTAAATTATAGATTATTAATTCAACATCTTTATTGTTTCTTAAAAATGGTTAATATTTTAAATTCTTGTCTCATTGACCAAAGAAATGATAACGTGTTATACGTATGTCTGCATGTTCTTGAAATAGAGTGTAATGTATTCTCTGTTACTTTTTTAGTAAGCATAGCACTGTATTAATCATACGTAACAGAGGGTCTTTCAAAAAATTGTCCATCACCATACATACCACACGTCAGTAGAGATAAATAAAATGATTTTTGTCTGAATAATAGCGGCCGGCCATTCACGGCGCGAGTCCACGGAACAAAGCGGCTGCAACCGCCGAGACGCATTCATGCCGAGACAAATGCGTGCTCATTTGCTAGCTCCGTTTCAGATCCGCTCACAATCCACACAGAATCCCATTCCATACGTAAGAAAAATTATACACTCATCTTGAAATATTGAGATTGTTTTTCTCCCGTGGTTTCCTTCTAGATTTATAAATAACCTCAGTTTGCTTTCACATTATATGATACTGATCACAAGTAATTAATAGTACAAATTATAGACTGCTGTTAAATTCTAAGTGCTTTAGATTCTTATTTCATAAGTTCTGCCATACCGCAAAATGCGGTTTGCCAAATAATAAAAATACGACAGGACTACGCCGTGCTACGCAGCAGGTACGAAATTACTGTGCTACGCCGCGGCGCCACGATCCTGCTACGATAAACATATTGTCTTTTCTTTTCTAGTAAAATCAGTTGTTTCCTAGAAGTGCACACATTCTCTCGAATAGGTATTATTTCTTACGCACAAATATGTTATTTCAGATCATGCAAATGTTTTATCTGCCTTAACTGTCATATACGTGCGTAGCAAAACCGAAGATAAATGAGCCATGAAAGCAACTACTCCGCCCATCATAAACTCCACGCAAAATAAAACTTTCCAGGAACACAATTAAATGCAGCCTGTTTCCATGGTACACAGCTTTTTATAAAAAGGCAAACAAAGGCTTTTACTAAAAAAGGTCAATTTGTGAGGTCCACATATGAAGGTGGCGAAATACTTTAGTAGGGTCGCGTCGACACTGGTTTGGGCATGCTAAATATAATATTGTTCACGACACACGTGGCGCCAGAATTGCCGCACAGAATAGCAAATAAGAAAAACAAAATCAATACCTACGTATAAGTCGAAGGTATTACGTAGCGAATATATAAGAAGACTAGTGAATTGCATCGTTTATAGTCGGCTAAGGCGCGCTCACACGGAGCAAATCGTAGTTCTATTGTAAATACAATCGCCACAAGCAAACTCACTTGGTGCAGCCAGAGCGTGGAGCTAATCTAAACGCGTGAACGAGACTTTACACAGGTATCGTACACACTTATTGATTATGGCAACGCACGTCTTTCTATTTCATCTACATAACACATTCGGATGAACTTAAGAAAATGTACCATTTAAAATTTCACTGTGAAAATCGTGGAAACTTATTACTTTAGACTACACTGACGTCGTTATGGGTAGACGTGTATCTTACCTACATACATACATAACATAGTCATGATTTGTCTTTTCGTAAAAGCTAGGCATAAATACCATAAACAAGTATGTAATTAAATAAGCTTTTTTGCAAAGAACCACTCACCTGAACACGAGGCTCCATCACAGTAATGCTGTCATCTTCCAGGAAGTATATGATGTTGACAACCCTGACGCGGTAGTTCTCGTCAGGGTTGTCGAACACGGGTTGTTTGAAGAAGGCGGTAAAGTTGAGGCAGCGCTTGTCGTAATGTACCCAGTGTGGCACGACGGCTGGCAGCGCGGGTTGCTTCACCCGCCCGTACGTCAGTGATGGATCGTAACTAGGAAAAAGAAGAATTATTGTACAACAATAAATTGATATTCAGTACATTTTACGAGAATCAATATCGAGCCTTAAAGTGGAGCATTATTTCAGGCTTTTCATTCTCTTATAGGCCATAAGAACAAAGGATTTACTAACTGCTTAATTACACCGTATTACCGTGACCCGCTGTTTTCTGTAACTACAAATTAAACCTCTAACAGCCCATTAACGTAAACCATTAAGTCGCAATACAATGCACTACAAGGAAGGCGAGCGATTGCGATCTCGGTGCGATTCCAATCCCGGTTTATAATTGAAAATTTCTTGACCGACCGTTGCGATCGGGCCACAGAAGTGGGTGAGCGCGCAAAAGCGATTTATAACTGTAACGTTGGAAATATTGAGACTACATTTCTAACAGGTGCACGTTTTCGTGTTCACCTGCTTTACATGAATTTTCCATCACAACTACCATAATAGTTGCGAGATATTTCCACAATTTATTTTGAACAACTAGTTATCGCGTCTTAAAATTTTGGGCTTCTACTACGTGGGGGCATTATTCATATCATGTTTAGAATGTGGTTTATGATAGGTCATCGACATTAGCAATTTCTTGCGTCAGATATCTTAAAGATGACCCGGCGTGGGAGTCACTTCCAACACTTGATGGACCATTGCCAAGTAATTACGCCCTATCAATGAATAGCTATTTGTTGGCACCGACCAAAGACCATTTTTTTCCAGTTTCAACTATAGAATCCTAGCCAGAGAAACTAGGCTTTTAATTTACGCGCTTTACAAAATGTGTTATAGGAGAAACCGCGATGTAATTTTATTATGTAAATAGACTTTGTTTAATTCGTAATTCGTCCCTTAGTAGTTCCTACACTAAATACAAACCAAATAAATTGCAACACTGAAATGCATATTCTTGTTCGAGGTATGATGTAATTACCATCTTAATTTGTGCCTCTTCACTAAGCTCATAAAAGTACTTCGGTATTTAAATGCTTAATTTAAATGTGAAGAGAAACGTGAAATTAGGGCAAGATTCACCCACGAAACACCCAAGCGTTGTTGATCTTAAGCTAGAGTTGGTAACTTGTGTTGACTTACTTAACTGAGTCTTCGGGGAGAGCGAAAGCGTTGCTGTCAACATCTGTGGCGGTCCCCCCCGGACCTCGAATCACCGTGTCGGGGAACCTGTGCCCCTGGTAGTAGCGGAGAGAACTTCTCATGTGATATTGCGTCTTGGTTGGGTCTGAGAATGTCAGACCCGGCAGTTTTGGAAGTCCCCAGGCCATCGTGAACTTTAACAAACGCAGATTGTTAGCATAATGAGTGCAAGTACGAACTTGAATGAATGTAGGCTTGAGAGTTGCAGACGTTCCCAGTAACCAAATTACCAGTTGATTTGCTTACTCGAGATAAAATTTTGACATTAGCTCCATACAAGTAATGCCAAATTCCTTTTCCTATAATGTTTTACTCCTTCGCTTCCACAAATAGCACCGCAAGTGCATGTGCAACTTTTGCTATTGTCTATTAGTACCTCTAAGCGGAACCAACAAGCGTTGTTATTTACTAAATTTCCAGAACCGCCCCCGCTCCGGCGTGCTAGATAAATCTACACAAACTACAGCTGTGCTCGTTTGTGTCATGCTATCTACGTCAGTTGGGGATACATTCTGAATGCACAATTTACAAATCGCTACGGTACATTAATTTTAAAATGGTTTATTTTATAAAACGTTGTGATAAGTTAAATAAGGAATCTGAATATTTACTTACTAAAATTATTATCTCAGTTAATGTGATGTGAGAAAGTTAATGTGTTTACAATGAGAGCATGGATACATACAAAAGGAGTTTGATTGGAGACAATTAAGACTTGTTCCACATTTTTTTATGTTAGCTGTTAGATTGAAGATTCTTACTCAAAACCAAATATTTAAACATCAGAATCTCGTAGTGAATCTTTACCGAAAATAAGTCAGATGACATATGCGTAACACGTAGCAAGATAAGCGATGTACGAGCTACGTGAGCCTCCACCTTCAGCCTCAAGCATCTTGTTCTCGGATCACGCAATTCAGACAGCGATACACGCACCGAGGAAATGAAGTAATCCACGGTTTGGGAAATAACCTGCGATCACGGGGCTCGTGTAATCGAACTGGCTCCTCTCGCCTCATGCTACCCTGGTACCGCGTGGAATTGGCAAACCTGAGTTTTTCTTCTCACTAAAACATTACTCTTATGAAACAACCCTCTCGTCATCCGCGGGACATTATTTCTTTTTTTAAACATAATGTCAATACTGTGGCGTGGCTTTATGAAGTGATGAAAAAACTGTTTTCAATTTTCTTTACTAAATCTATGTTTATATGTTCAAATTTCAGGAATAGTGATTGCGTTATTTCCATCTTCAATCTTAAAACTCTGCCATACGACACGCGCCGTTCACGGCTTAATGAAATTATTTTCCCTTAGAAATTCTCGTGGGTAGGTGGTAATGCCGGCAGACGGAGTATTACGAACAAAATAATAAATTCTTACCTAAAATAGAACACAGAAGGCGATAAGTTGATGTGAATAAATTACAATGCTTTATAAAAACCCGAACTTAAGCAAAAATATAACGGAAAAATTCACTTTATTGAAGTAAGAAAATTTGACAGCATCGTTGTCGAGTAAACAGATGTTATTTAGGATTATAAACAAAGCGTTGCTAGGCGATGACAGTATTACTCCTTTAGGAAGGAAATACTTTTTGTTTAAATCAATAACGTCCTTGTTTTGGTAACGGGAGACCAGAGTTGGTGGTAGCGTAGGAAACATATAGGAAACAAGTATACAGTACCTTTACGACCCCACACAACATAAAGTCTACATACATCTAATGAGTTCAACTACCTTGCTTAGATATTGAAACACTTGCGTTTAAATATACATATATTTTGCGTGCCTGTGGAGAACACTATATTATAAATTGTACCTGGAACCTAACATGAAACTCATACCGCTAACGGCCGATTATCCGTGACGACAGGCGTGAGTCCGAGGGACGCACACGTCTACTCGTAGACATGTATCCAGACTTCACCTAGCTGGAGTGTACGCCTGTACAGCTATCTACATAATACCCATACAACCGTCTAGACGTAAATGATCGTCACGACTTGCCGGCACGTTACAGACATAGATGTGGTAGACGTTTTACAATTTAAATAAAAATAATTTTCTAAAATGGATTCAATGAATTTTGAATTAATTATACAAAAGAATAATAAATAATAACAACGTGGTTCACACTATGTTTCATTCATCATCTCCTTTATCCAATTTATATAGGGTCCGCGCAATATTCTATTATATCTTAGAGAAATGTAAATATCGTGAAATAATGTCATCATCGACCTAAAAACATCAGCTTAAACACTATAGAGGTACCCTAACCTAATACACTCAACATACGATCACCCTGTCCCTAAATACATTGTTTAGAAGAGCAAAACTCACAAAGATGTAAGGTTTAACGAAGGTGTTATATTAGCCACAGCGGCAGGCGTCACAGTTGAGACCCGTGTCGCACGTTGATTAATGTGCGGCCGAACCTCCGATAGATAGCCTTCATCAAAAGTGTCGAAGTACGCTAGCGGACGATGGCCGGTCCTCGGGTACTCTGAGCCACTGTAATTGGACGCTCATGCATAAATAATTTCCTTTAGGGACATTCAAATTGCGATTTTATTGCATGCCAGTCTTTTTACGTCTATATTCGGTTAAAAGTTTTTCTTAATCTACTTAATTAACACCGTAGTCCCACTGAAATTACCTGTTAAGTAAACCAAACACAAATTATCAAACTCACGAATAAGCTTTGTATTTCTCTAGAGGAGGTAAATAGAAACCGTTTTCGTTAACGAATGGATTCCTATTCGTGACACAATCGCTGTTAAGTGAACTTTGCTGAAACTACATTTAAGCTTCTGCCTGTGACAGAACGCAAAGTCAACAAACAGCCTCGGTTCGCCGGAATCGAATAATAGTTCTGCTCTCAATTTATCTCGCTCGTTTCCTCTTAAATACCATTCGATATATTTTTAGCGAGCGCTAATTCTATTTTTAGGTGTCGAGATGGCTTACCTAGCGAAGTACATATCGAGAAGTTCACGGCTGATTGCGTTTTATCAGAGGGGGTATAGTACAGCTTCCCCCTTCGTATTTTCTGAAGAGGTTAGCTGTGCCAAGTCAGAGGGCAAACCGATTGTCGCATTGGAATCGACGATTATTACTCATGGTATGCCTTACCCCCAGAATTTGGAAACAGCTAAGCAGGTTGAAAATATCATCAGGGAAAGGGTGAGTTTCTTTATAAAGTAAGGGTTTAATGGGTAAATAAACTTGTACATAGCTATTTTTATGTATTGCATTATAAATTTTCGTAGACCTTCCGTCGCATACGCTCGATAAATTGTGTTTAGATATTCCGTGCAAATGCATCGTAAAGTTGGTTTTCCTTTTTATTTTAATTTACCAGACGTGCGCAGCGATGCATACACGAGATCAAATATGCAGATTTTTCGACGTTTATGAAGGTTGTTTTGAAATAAGTAGGTAGCTATATTGTTTATATTTTTGTGCAGGGTGCAATTCCAGCGACGATAGCGATCTTGAAAGGTCAGTTGACGGTGGGTTTGTCGGAAGATCAGTTGAGTTATTTGGCCCAAGCTAAAGGCGTGGTGAAGGCTTCGCGGAGGGACCTGGCGCCGATCGCTGCGGCTAAGCTGGACGGAGCTACCACAGTCGCTGGCACCATCATCGCAGCTCAGCTCGCTGACATACCTGTGTTCGTTACTGGTGGAATAGGTAAAGTATAATATCTATGTATTTTAATATTTGCTGCTGCTTTGATACCTGTACCTAAGTGCAATTGAGCATATCTTATTACCTGGGATAATTCTATAATCCTTATCCAATAAGCTATTGTTCTACTCTTATTATAGTGTCTTAGAACCCTCACGGCCAATTTCATAGATTCCAGATAAAGTTCCAGACAGCTGATGCGATATAAATCTTTTTAATTTTGACTACTTCTCTATGGCATTATCTGTCAGATATATATCTAAAACCTTATCTGAAACCTCTGAACCTGGCCGTCAATGTTCTATTTTAACTTAAAATTGATTTGTTTTTGCGGAAATTATAAACACCGACTCTTAAACTAGCAAGCGACCATTACTTACAGTCAAAGGGAGGTCATGAAATTGAATATTGTTGTCTTTGAAGTGAAACTAATCGTTGCCCAAGATGCTGAAATAAAAAATACACAAACAACGGCAAGAATTTTATAATAGCATCACTTTGTCGCATTTATGTGAAGACACACGGAGTCTTTACACACACGGTCTACTGTTACAGTAGACTCATTAAGGGTAAGTATTATGTAGCTAACAGGCTCACAAACGGCTTCATACACCGAACGCCAGACATAAAAAGACCACAAGTGCATTTCTCGCGCGGATAGAAGCACTTGCGAGCAGACAGCGTTCCGCTGCGTAATGGCGGTCACGGTTATAGCACACTGCTGCCGAGACTATGGCGAAAGTATACTTGGACTTACCTAATAATAGGACACTATACTCACGCAACCGTCCTACTTATAATCAAGGAATTAAGTTAATCCAAGTTTAAACCAGTGAAAGTGTATGGTCATTCCTTTCTTATTCCTGGTGTAACTTTAAACTGTGCTGTGGCGCGTCGGAAAATAATTTGATAGTTGTATATTTGATATATGTAAAGACATTTTATTATTACTCCTATTATAAGAACTTTTTATAACAATCCTGGCGTTATGTCACTGCATGTTGCTACAAATGCGACATTATTACGTGTGTTACATCACAGAGTCTTATTATAACGCGAATCGTATTACAACACGTTCGCGTCACGAGCATCCATGCGTAATGAACCTGTTTACGACCTCCATTTAAATGAAACGACAATCTTAATTAAACGATTCAAAATCATATGAAACTCAGCGTTATATTCAACGGTTATAGTACTTATTAACAACTCTTGCAATTAACGCTTTGCTAATGAGCGAAGGGAGCATAAACAGGATTATGATCACGCTACTCCCGTACAAGGTGGTGCTAAGTCACGACTCGCAAATAGTAGCAATCATCATGAAAACACCACAAACACTCCAATTAACTGTATTCGTGAATTCACAAATGAATTTCAACGATATCACGGTTGGATTGAACGTTTTCCCGGCGCATTCATTACTGCCAGTCGCATCGCAGCCGTGCCGAACTGGCGATGTAATTAACAACGAATTCCCTGAAACAGGGCGCTATTTATCACCTTCTAGATAAGCACTCGTAGTGCTTGGGCTTGTAAATTATCGTTAGAAGCAGTCTTATTCCGTTCCCAACGATTTGAATTAGCGTCTGTCGGGATAAACATTGCGAGCAAGAAACAAGCAAATGTCTGTGAATACATGAAAGGATAGATAGAAAGGATAACGCTATATCGGCAGTTTGCAGCGAGAGGGATTGTCTGAGCGAAGCCAAAATGGCGAATTTCGATGGGTGCGCGTCGTTATCGTGTCGTAGACGATTTATTCTAAAGGCTGTTAAACCAGAAGCTTTGCCTATGTTTGAGAGTATGCCATTAAGTACTTACTTTTTGCACCTTTTCTTGTAGAGAGGTACTGGTTTCAAGGCATCTACATAATATTCACATTAACAGAGTTCTAAATTCATTAAAATTTAAATGGTCATAATTTGAGAGCTAAACATTCCAAACTCGGTTCAAAGTTTTGTCTAAATGTGTAAATGGCAGGAAATGTCGTTGTCTATATTTCTACAAAACCAATTCCTTAAATTATCTTTCTATGTTCTCAAATTGATAATATCTTCAAAAACAATTACTTAGAGATGTTTCGAAAGTAATCCTGAAATGGTGAACGTACCTGCGGTGCTACAACACTACCTGCCTACGCGTAGTATAGTTATGCTACACGGAGCTAAACTATGTTGGAGCGTGGCGTGCCTCGCCAACTGTGAGCAACTTCGCACACCAGTGATGTAATAATTCCGTTTTCCGTAGCCCCGCCAAAATACTTTGCCGACATTTTATTACGCTCTCACGATTGAAGATATTTGTAATTTTGACTTTTCAGCATTTTGGTCAATAACGACTCGTTTTATACGGAAAACTTTTATTTTATCAGGATTTCAGCAACGAATCAGCGCCTGATTCAGTACAAATATTTTCCAAAGGCAGTCCATATAATTTTCCAACAAAATTTTAGTTTGCTTCAAAGTAGTCGACTTAATACATTTAATCTTACTTTTCTCAATATTCTTCATAATAATATTGGATTTTATCGATAAACTGGATACTGGCACCGTATATTGAATAAGTAAACCGTATCCCGCAGGTGGCGTGCATCGTCACGGCGAGGACACACTGGATATATCGGCGGATCTGAACGAGCTGGGACGCAGCAACACACTCGTCGTGTGTAGTGGTGTTAAATCCATATTAGACATCAGACGAACTCTTGAATACTTGGTAACTACATAGGAATTTGCCATCGCTACTAAACTTCCTTTGATATATACGAAACTATTCAACGTCGTACTTGATCAGTTCTCAAACTGAGATTTCCCAGTATCCAATTTTTCATGGAGATAAAAGATTCTTGTCTCTCATGTTTTACGACCCCAGGACAGTACAATGTAGATAAATAAATTGGAGAACGTAAAATACTTCGTCATTTTTACGTCGCGGCGATTCCCTCTTGACTGTCCTTTTGTCGTCTGTGTTGTGCTCAAGGCGCTTTTAATGCCAAGCCAGAACGTACCGTACAAAGTATATAATAACACCCACCTTCGTATAATCTCTGTACAATTACTGAGAGAAAGGAAAACAGAGAATTCCTGGTCGTTAGGTTACCTCATAAGTTCGGAGAAGCGCCCGAGGGAACCTGGTTTCTGAGCAAGTAACTAAGCTGCTTCTAAGAGAAGAGGTTTGTTGCAATTGTGTAAGTACCTATTCGATGTGAATACGCCGAACTTCAAAGCGCGCTTTGATTACACCGGGGACCGGTCGAGTGGTTTTACAGAATATTGTCTTTTCATATTTTATTACGTTTGGTTCAAGGAATGCTCACAAAAGTTTCTGAGTCTGAGAAAATTGGTTAACTATTTTTATAGTATACCGAGAGCGTCGTAAAATGAGCCAATTAACTTGTTCTGTCAATTCGTAAAGATGGCCAGACAACCTAATCTCGTGCATATATACTTATGAACGAACACATTTTCATAGCTGTCTAATTCACAGGAGACACAGGGAGTATGCGTATGCGCGTTTGGCGATACGTCAGACTTCCCGGCGTTCTACACGGCTCGTTCAGGGTTTACCGCGCCGCACCGCGTCGCAAACGCGTTGGAGGCCGCGCGCGTGTTGCATGCGGCTCGTGAGCTGCAGCTCTCGTCCGGCACTGTGATTGCCGTACCGATTCCTCAAGAATACGCTATGGATGGTGAGTTTAATCAGAAACGATATTTTTTTTTTTACCCGACGAGTTACAAAAAAGACGTGTGTACCTAAATCGAAAACCTCATTTAAAACAAAATAATTTCAAAGAATGTTGTAACTAGGTACTTCATATTTTATGCTTCACGGTATTTCACCTTCATTGCGGCAGTCAGTCAGGCATAGTACAGTGCTGCAACATGCTTTCAATTTCAACACCCTAACTAGCTGTTGCCGTTTCCTACGGTCTCAATCAGTAAGCAGTTTAGTTCATTAGTCCAGTGGTATTAGCATCTAAACCTTATTTGTACAATAAGAGAATCACTTAATTCGTCTTTTTCATAAACTTCTTCTTCTAACCAAGAAACGACCAAACACCAGTCAACGCTTAGGAAATGACTTAAGCGGTTATTGATTCATTTTCCGTGAAACTATAAAGAATGTAGGTACAGAAATAACATTTCTTATGAAAACTGCTACAATAATCACAAAGTTCACAGTTTAATTACAAGTCGAGAAATTACTACTGGAATGTAAAACGAACCTTTATCAAGATTGTAGCATGCTTCTTATTATGCGTCATTATGCAGCTTGCAATTATAGAAAAAGAAATAGCTTATTACATAGTTTCATAACTAAGTACTTTTACTGTGTTCAGCAAATATAATTATGCAGGCGTTCCCTAACAAATGCAAATGACTGCTTGTGAATTACAGTTCTCTAGTAATCGTACCAGGGGATTTATTGGGTGAAGGAAAACAGGGGAAAAAGCAGTTTTCTATAGGATGATTTTTGGGTCCGAAAATTTTCCGTTATTCTGAGGAAGTGGGGACATCCAAAAACTAACATCCGACACTAACTGTGCTAACAATACCCTTCATCAGTCACAGAAATCATTATGTTCGTCATTCCATTTATTTATTTTTGTACAGAAAAGATAATAGAAGATGCAATCGCTGGTGCTCTGAAAGAAGCTGAAAAACAAGGCGTGTCCGGGAAAGAAGTGACGCCATTCATTTTATCTGCAGTCGTTAAAGCTACTAGCGGCGCTTCTCTTCATGCCAGTATCCTTTTTGATAATAAAAAAAAGATGGTCCAATCTTCAATTCAATGATACGCTATTAGGTAATTTCTGAGACTTTATCAATTGCATAATTACATAATTTATTGAACGTATTGAACAAAGAAACTTCCATAAATGATAGTTAGAAAACCTAATTTTCACAATATCTTTCTTTAACGGCTCTCAGACATCGCTCTCATAAAAAACAACGCGAAAGTCGGCGCTGATATTGCAGTTGAATTTAAAAAACTCAAGAATGTAGACAATTCAAGGAATGCGTTTAATATTGGATCGTCGAAGGGCGTTGGGAAATGTTCGTCCAATTCTTCGAGACATTTTCACACTTCGTGCAGCAGACGGACTGATGACGAGCCTTTGTTCTCTGCAAACAAGAATTGCGACGGGGACGTTTTGGTGATCGGTGGAGCAAACGTAGACCGCACTTACAGGTTGAAAGAAGATGGCGTGCAGGTGAGTCTATAATTAGCTGCATGCTATATGGTAATGCCATGTCGACTGTCAACTGTTATTGTTCTGGTCGATGGTATACGTATTCCTGGACTGAACTAGATGAAAATAATGCACTAAAAACGTATTTTTAACTGTGTCAAACTTGTTAGTAGGATATTCTTGATATGTAATTGTAACTACCTAATTGACACTACAGAAGTAAGTCTAACATCTCCTCATGGTCCATTAAACGTAAAAATACCCTTTCAGTTCGTGAGCTTTTAGATAGGTAAAATATTTACTTTATAAAAATACGTATTTTTCTGTATCCTTCAGTATTCATTGAAATTAGTACATTGTTAAAACATCAGATTAACTAGGTAGAAACACAGAAAACTGAAAATTCAAGGTGCCTCTTGTAAATATTGTGTTATATTTCGTTTGAATACGTGTGAAATATAGTTTTAATAACGTTCGTTGTTATGTTATATGGCGCAATATTAGAGTAAGATAACACGCACGTTTTACTTTTATTACGAAGATATGCCAAAATATGTTTACTATTAAATAAAAAACCACAACATTTTAACAAACTCTTTATTTAATGCATTTATTATGATAATATTAGCTCTCAGTCGCCTAGTGCGTACCTTCGGAAAGTTGTAACAACTCTACTATAATAATGAAACACACTGAATGAGAAAAACATTCAAAGTATAGTGACAGTAGAGAATTCAAAAGATTACGTACAGTGTACCATCCAATGACATTCATTACATATTATGTTACAGAACACTTTCAGTACACATGCCACTCGACCATAATGTTCAATTGTTGTATTATTCAGTAAAACATTCAGCATATCCAGCTGTACATTTAGTGTTTGTTAATGGGGAAAATACAGTACGTAGTGTGGAGTGAACGAAACTGTAATAAAATGGAACGTTTCGAAAGTGAAACAAGTGAAACAATACACACAGTGTTGTGATAGAATGTCGAGTGTCGACACGTGGCGTAGTAACAAACGAGAGCATAGTGTACTACGAGTATGTCGGAAGGTGTAGGCAGCACATCAGACACGAGCTCGTGTTTACTTTGGGTGTACTACGCCAAGTCGAACGGCAAATAATCGAATATCAATTGATCGACCACTATAAATCGAACGTCTAAATACTCGAACGTTCATAATATCGAATAGTTATTAAATCGAACATTCAATACATCGCACACTCAATACATCGAGTGCTCAAAATATCGAATGTTTGTTTGATCGAGCGTTCAACGCATCGCATATTCATCCTATCGAGAGATCAATATATTTTTTAAGAATACAAGAAAAACACAAAATTTACTAATAAATCATATTTTAATCTTTAATTATTATCTTTTAAAGGTATCAATTGTATTTATTATCATTGCTTTTGTCTCTTTTTTGTGGAGTAGGTCTTCCCGATCCCGCGTTTGCCTTTTGAATTGTCCTATTAATCGGTCGATTATATTTAGTTTATTAAATATTAATATTTATTTAGTTCATTCAATATATCAAAAAATATAGCCTACTGGGTAATTAACAAAGAGGCAATATTTTAAAATAACTTTATTTTGTTGATTTATTTGTTATCGCTCTAAAATAGTATCATTGTGATGGAAAAAAGAGAACTGTCCAGGAACTCATCATAACGTAAAAACAAACGAGGTCTTTATTCTACCATAGAATTCTTAGTTAAAGAATAAGCTATAACAAATACATAGGACAATAAATATTAATATTTAATAAACTAAATATAATCGACCGATTAATAGGACAATTCAAAAGGCAAACGCGGGATCGGGAAGACCTACTCCACAAAAAAGAGACAAAAGCAATGATAATAAATACAATTGACCCTTTGCAAAGTAATAATTAAAGATTAAAAATATGATTTATTAGTAAATTTGTGTTTCTTGTATTCTTAAAAAATAATTGATCCTCGAGTTAGGATGAATATTCGATGCGTTGAACGCCTCGATCAAACAAACATTTCGATATTTGGCACTCGAGGTAATTGAGTGTGCTTGTATGAATGTTCGATTTAATAACTATCGATATTATGAACGTTCGAGTAATTTGAGACTTCGATTTATAGTGGTCGATCAATATGCGAATAAAATCGTATTATTTGCCGTTCGACTTTGGCTAGTAACACCCGTTTAATTTCATATAATTACAATAAACATAAATCAGTTATACATTTAAAGCCAAGGCCACATGTTATTTATAAACACGTTTTTTTTTGGAAGAAATGAGGATTTAATTGAATCCTACTACAAATTATTCAACTTTCCGGAAGTATAAGTACAAAAAATTTTTATAAGAATTGGTACATTCATGTGACAACAATATTAAAAACTATTTTTCTGCAATAAAATACAAAATATTATACCTACTCTAGAAGCGAACATAACTCCGTATCGTCGTTACAAATATATCTATAATTGTTCGTAAAAAAGACAATATTAATAGAATGTAGGTAGGTTGGTAGGATACGTGTGCGGCGGGGTCATGCGCGCACAGATGCAGCGCCGGCTGCAGCGACACATCCACACCGCATGGAATAGTCTCACCTATAACTTGAACAAGCCATTAATTAAATTTACTAATCCTTACACCATGAGAAATTGGTAATATTATATGCGCAGTCTAAATTCATAGCGCGATCTTGTTTAATTTTTAGCAAAAGATCTGTAACTTCTGTCGAGATAATGATAAATGTAGTACATACAACGTTTTAAAAATTCTTCTGCCGTAAAATAAAATGTATTAAAAGTGTTATTCGTTCACTTTATACTGTTACAAGCATATAATTTGTAGGACTACTCCGTTTAAGCTCATATCAGTAGTATTTGTCAATCATAGAAAGAACCGAGTATGATGCTCCAAAACAAGAAGACAAGCAATGGGGTCATCAGTAAGTCATTGAATTTCCTAAGAGGAAAAAGACTCCAACCTTCTACTAACCAGTTGAAATTGAATAGCTGAAGATGAAAAGGTGTAACACAATGAATTATGATACTGAATAACTAAATTGTTGTAGAATGTGAAAACGTTTGGCTTCAATTTGGAGACAGAACTATAGACAGGTCGAGAACTGACTCTAAGACGAATCCTACTCTAATACAAAATGGCTGAAACATGGAGGAGTTAAGCGACAAACGTCCCTAGAACAAAAGTAAAGCAAGGGAAAAAGTCAATCCCCTAAAGGTCAACACTTTAAGAAAATCTCATAGCGGGAGGACTTTGAAAGAAAGGCAAAAAAAGAGCGTAAAATCCATCTTACTGCAGGAGCGACAAGCTAGCATAGTGAACAAACCCCATGCAAGAAGAAACATAGATTCCACAAAACATAATCCTTAGAGCTGTTATCAGTGGATCTCGAGGTATCATTTGACATTTTAAAACCATTTACATCTCAACTCATCAAATAAGTAAAGAGATCCCACCAAAAACCATAAATGTAAAAAAGGACAAGCAAGTTCATACAAAACCTATGCGTTGGTTGTGGGTCGCCGCAAAAAGAATGGAAGGATCTATAATGAGTACCTACCAAGTTCTGTACAAAATCCAAAGGTGAGTATTAGGTAAACAGATGGACTTGGCCAGTTTCAACCTCATTATTAATAAAATAATATAAAACATTTTTAATCCTGATAAAAACTGCCAAAGTCATATCTTTGTATCCTATACATACATATTTGGATTTTGTACAGAACTATGGTAGGTACTCATTTAAGTCTCCATTCTTTTTGCGGCGAAGCCCACAACCAAGCATAGGTTTTTGTATTGAACTTGGCTTCCTTTTTTACATTTATGTTTGGTGGGATACTCATTACTTTTGTAAAGAAGCCGGTTAGATAATTGTTTTCTTGCGTTCGCTGTACTTTCTTTTTAGGATTTCGTACCCAAAGGGTAAAATGGACCGTATACTAGCTATCTCAATAAACCGTGATAGCTAGGAAGCTGAAATTTTCACAAATGATGTATTTCCGCTTGCCGCTATAACAAGAAATACTATAAATTTAAAAAATATTAAAAATTAGGGGGGGTCCCCATACAATAAAACGTGTGACGTTGTATGGGGAATCCCCCCTATTTTTTTAACTTTATTCTATTCAGATTTTTTTCCTTACGCTTACACACAATTACCGACTAGGTTCTAAATTTCATATTTCTAGGTTATCTGGAAAGTACGTTAGGTTAGGTACTATAAGTCAGTCCAGTCAGTGGAATTTTATGACTTTTGGACCTTCCATATCTTTGTAACGAGTTTGAGCAGCATCCGAAGATTGCTCGGTGTCCTTATGGACATAATAAAACAGCAGTAGTTTGAAGTGTACGTTTAATAGGTTTGATTTGGAGGGGTAAAAAAGTGGCACAAATGGTTCGTGATAAATATACACCGTGCGACTTGCCAGCCATTCTTTGCTGAACTTGCTGACACGCTGCCGCGTGTCTAGATCAAAGGTGAATATTTGAATTAAATTTGCAAATACGATGTTTATCCATATAGGAACTCTCTAAGGACGGAAATTGTTTTGCTCTTTAGGTTATTAACACAATAGCGTGTGTTAATAATCATTGCATATCCCAAATAATGTTGTAAGGTCACGGACAATATGCAGTATATGCCAACATGATCGCTCGGTAGTAGCTATTATTTTCATAATAAAAATAAGTAGAAATGAAGTTTCTAATTATATCCAAGTCATGCTATTTTTTCTTACAGTTAGCCAATACCAATAATTAAAAGTTGGTGTAGCAGTTCATAAGCTCTACTAACATATAAATAAATAGAATAGTTACAAGTGCAGTTATCTCAGCCGATAAGTGTGACATACCGAGTTCTTGTTCAACTGGTGCCCAGTGCAGTTAGATCATTCGTTCTTTGTTTTGTTGTTCACTGCGAAGCCGTGTGCTTGTTATATGAAGCACGCAATATTGCCAGGATGCAATGGAAAAACACACGCTCAATACGTCATCGATTGTTTGATTATCATAGGTTTATTCTCAACGAATTTTATATTATTTATTTCATCTTCAAACAGTAATTGCGGATAAATCTTGCCTAGTTAAAATTCTAATTTAAGATAACACCTGTTGTATGAAGAGCTCGTGGCTAAGTTAAAGCCGCGCGGATCGTCGATCAATAAGGTAAAGCCACGCTGACGCGTCGGATCCATATCTTTCAATAACGAGTTCTTCCGTGCTTCGAGGCACGAATAAACATGTCCCGCTGTCATTTAAAGATCTTGGCAGTCGTTACGGTAGTCCAGAGCCAGAAGTCTGACACCACTACCATATGGGTGCCAGGTGCCCAGGTAACTGGGTTGTGGAGGTCAGATAGGTAGTCGCTCCCAATGTAACACTGGTTTCTCAGCTGCATCCGTTAACTGAAGCCGACCCCAAAAATAATTGGAAAAGCTAGGCAGATGACCGTTAAAAGTGAAGCAGTATTTTTATTGTTGCGCTGTATCCGTTTCTTTGAACAGTCCCGAGACAAATTTGGGACTTACAATGTTCCTGAGAGCAATTGTTGGTGTCTCCCGAATCTTGTAATAGTTTATATCAGTAATTCGAATACGGATATTTAATGAAAGTGGTTTCCTTTTGAGAAAATTTGTAATTGCTTGAATATGCCATTTTGGTTAAATTAAAATGCGGTCTTCCTTGGGTCAAAATCGTATCATGATAGGTATTTCAATCAGTGTGAATTATGTTTGGTTAGATAATTATTATTATTGTTGAGTTAGTTTATAATTCTGACTGAACACAAATGTTTGTATTTATTCGATAGCTTTTCTCCTCAGCATAACACTGTATCAGATGAATCATTATGTTTCTCTTTCATTCCATCCACATCAAATAAATATATCTACGTCTACACATTCGCAATAATATTATACCCAAGTTGTTTTCATGACCCGTTTGCTAAATTAATGTTCTGACATCAACAATGATTTCTTAACTTACAAATACCCCATTTTAAAAAGTAAATAATTCTTTCGTGACGTTTTATTTTAGACATGGTGTCTGATCGTTTTATTAAGGGTCGACTGTAAATTTCAATTTCACGTTTTATCGAAATTATTGTTTCCATATCCACATTTATGCCAGCATAATAATTGGAATCTCCGCTCTCAATGTGCTAGTATAAAGCTATCTCTATGATCAATACCTTGATATTTGCATCTATACAAATATTGCAGAAAGAAAAAAAAAAAAAAAAAAACAACAAATCTATGTCACGGAATAAGAAAAAACAGATGATCTAAACCAGTTTACTAGCAGCTCAATAGTACACTGGACAGTATTATCTGCACTTCGGTACCTTCGCATTCCTTCGCCGCCAGAACGTCATAGCCAGCTATCCCGCAATTATGGCCGCAATGCCAATATCGCGGTCACCAGGCGGCACCCGCTTATGATAACTCGGTTCGCTTGTCAGTAATGTCTGTCTGTAGTCAGTACAATCTCGTTTAAGCGAACTGGGTGACACCAATCTGGTTGCTTGGATTTATGTTCGATATTAGCTTGAAATGGATTTATGGATGAAGGCTACTTCAATTTGCAGCTTTCTAATAAAAACAAGATCTTGACTATTCTCATACAATTCGCCTCTAGTGGATTAACCCTCAACTTTAATTCGTTTACACATTTCGAATATAGCTTTAAATGCCCTCTCGAGTCTCAATATTGATTTGATTCATCTAACCTCGTCAACCCCTTGAAACCGGTTAATGAAATCGCTTCGAAGTAAGCGCGTCCCTGCCGTACCTCTCCCCCCGCCTA
>NWSH02000519.1:8415310-8430289 GCA_002382865.2 Heliothis virescens | reverse complement strand
ATGAATAATCTTTCCCGTTTTTTCCACATTTTCCCTTATTTCTTCGCTCCTAATAGTTGCAGCGTGATGTTATATAGCCTAAAGCCTTCCTCGATAAATGGGCTATCTAACACTGAAAGAATTTTTCAAATCGGACCAGTAGTTCCTGAGATTAGCGCGTTCAAACAAACAAACAAACAAACAAACAAACTCTTCAGCTTTATAATATTAGTATAGATTGTCAGCGTATTGGAAACGATGTACCCACTGTAGAGCCATTAATGCCTTGATTTACAATTATATTTACATTTTAAACACATATCACAATGTTTCTTAAAAGTTTATCGTATACATAGTAAACAATGTTCAGTGAATCGTCCGACATCGGCGCTAGCTATTGTTGTTAGTTGGTGTTATGTACGGGAACACGACGGCATTGTTGGCAGTCGCTGAGCCAACTTGTCGTACGAACACACTGCTACTTGCCGCCTACAATCTGTTTCACTGTAGCAGCTTGAACAGAATAGTATATATATAGTATTAAAATCGCCTTATGTGTGACCTGCAGCTGACTTGTGATGTTTCCTCTTACGAAAAAAATACCAGCTCTGATAAGCCACGCTTGCTCAAAGATTTTACGCTCTGTTTAAACACGCAAGAAACCCTAAATGTCACTTTAGCCAAGTTTACCGACAACATAAACCTCAGTTTTCTTAAAACAACCGTTTATTATGAATTTTCAAAGTAAATAGTGGTTTTCATGAATACGTGATTAAGTATGTTGTAATTGAACTTGGGCCTAACACGAATCGGTAGTGGCACATTGAAAAGATTTTTCCATTGATACCAGCAACTTTTTAAACCATATTTATTTTTGTGCTTTAGAATCGAGCTCCTCCTCCCTCCCGCTCTGAGCATAAACACTCAGAAGTCACTTTTAGTGTTGAAAATGTCAGGCATTTCGTTTATGTTGACAGTCAGTTTAAATCTTACCTGAATGCCTGAATCTTAAAGTATATCAGGGCACCTTCTATATAAGCCAATCTTTTTATATATGCAAAATATTATCACAGACATGTTAAGTTTATAAAATGTGCTCACATAAGCCAGGATTGTCATGCATTCTTATCGCTACTAAAATTAAATGCTAGACGCATAAAGCGCTTGATTCACAGTAGCAGTCGTTTAGTTAGAGCATTGCTAATTTCTTATGTTGAACTGCACGAATCCTAAATCGGGTATAAAAGTTAATGGTGCATAAGTATTTTATTTGAACCAAGTCAAATCTATGCTTAGTCTTCCGATCAAACGATTGTGTCCTCAGATAAAAAGTAGCCGATAGAAACCAACCTATCTCAGTTCCAAAGATTCAAGTTAGTTGTGGGACTGCGAAAT
This sequence comes from Heliothis virescens, assembly GCA_002382865.2. Classification (NCBI taxonomy): domain Eukaryota; kingdom Metazoa; phylum Arthropoda; class Insecta; order Lepidoptera; family Noctuidae; genus Heliothis; species Heliothis virescens. The sequence continues at coordinate 8,428,915 of NWSH02000519.1, read as the reverse complement.
CGTCAAGAACAATCATGACTTTAAATACTGCTCATAAAGCACTCAAAAAGAAACATTATAAAACTAACTCCCTTTTATGTGCATGTAATACATGAAGTGTACATAAAATAATCCACGAGTTACCATCGACTAAAAAGTCGTATACAGCGGTTTAAACTTTATTTCCTTTGAGCACTCAGTGTGATGGAAGTACAAAGGCTGACATTCATATAAAGCTACGCCGACATCATTGGATAATCCACGTCAGTCGTACTTGAAGGGAAATATTTGTAACATACGCAACAAACTTCTCCATTACCCGATTAAAATTTATAACGCCTATTTCACTACGGACGCTTTGTCTTGCTTTGTATTGTCGACAAGGGTCACCCTTACAAGAAAAGTGAAGGTGCCGCAATATAACCTCTGCAATGCCCTCGTATAACGACCACCCCTGACTCTGGGGAAAGACCCCGGGAAGGACAGACGTCACACTAAAAATATCACGCCGACATTATAAAGCAGCAACGACTTGACATTTGACGCCATCACAGGTAATGTAACGCCTAACTAGCTCAGGGCATTCACTGACCTAACCTAAACCTTCATTGTATAAGTCACTAAAAGGTTAACCGCACAAGATTGATAATACGAAGCCATTGTTCATGCCATTCACAACTACTTTTACAGAAAATTCCTTGAAAACCATTACACCTCGTTTTCTTTCATGAACATTCCGTTGTTTCCATAGTTTTACGCGATGCTAACATCGAAATAAACAGTGAAGTTTACAACTTTGAATTTTATTGGTAGACTTCTGTTACTACTTTGTCGTAGCTAGTTATTACTTCATTGTTTTAGTTGAGCGCTATTTTCTAGAACTCGATCAGTTGAGCATGATAGTGGATTGAGTGGAGCGTGTTCGATTCGGGTCACGTTCCAGCTAATATGTTCTGTAGGCGGGCTGCAAGTCTGCTGAGCGTGCCACTCACTACTACCACTGTATGGGACGTCGGTTTGCTTTTTAGCGGTCTCTTTGCTATTAACCGGGTATTGTGTGGAAACAAGAAATTCAATAGAAATAAATTGTATGTATAATGCAAAATAATTGCACATTTCTTCTTAGATTTCTTTCTTTCATCGTGTGGTGCTCTTTATCATTTATTAAATCTAAGAAATACAAAAATTGTTTGTACCTACGCTTTTTAATTCCCTAATTCTAAATCAGAGTGAAATGTTAAGTAAACAAAGAAGGTCGCCCCCTACATGTGGAGCGGAAAGTCAGAGTCCCCTCCGGTGGTGGGTGAGTGACGGGGTTTGCTCACTGCCTGACGTCAGCTGTCTCTGCCTCCGAACGTATTTTGCCTGTTTTCCTAATTTCCGTATTGAGTGGCAACATTTAGCCTATGCTGTGTTGAACATTCATGTTCCGTTAGCGAACATTTCGTTACGAATTGTTAATTAGGTAGGTCCAATAACTGTCCGCACGCGCAAGCTAGTGTAGGTTTAAATGTTCCAAAATCGCAAAATTATGAACAATATTCAGTTTTTATTTATCCATATACAAATAATTGGAAAATGGCAGTTTAAGATTTGCTATCAGGCAAGTACGCGTATTATTAGCTTCAGAAATCTATACTATAAAGAGGAAACGTTTTTTTGTTCGTTAAATTGTACCTTAAAGGCTCCCAGGCTACTCAGCCAATTATAAAATTATTTCACTGTTGGGAAGCTACCCTATACCGTAATAACACATTTTATTGCATCCGGGTAGAATTTCCCTCGGATCGCGAGTGAGACCGCGGAAGAACTGAAAATTTTACAATTATTTTAGTTTATCAAGTCACAGATTCAACGCAGCTTCAACATTTACTAAAACATACGTCTTATCAATTAGCTAATTTGTATACACATTCAGTTCTGAGAGATCAACTTAAAAAGTGATTTTGCGTAGCGCTATGAATAATTCATAGGTTGACGCAGCGTATTACCCAGTGATAGCTGAGCTTTACGTCTGCGTCGACCCGTGTCACCCGTCCGCGATACTGTCGCAGCTATAAGCAAGCTCCTTGACATTTGCTGTTTCGTTCAGTCGCATCAGTGTCTATTAACAGTCGCTTAGACGAGCTCCTCGACCTCCGATTTACTATACCGGAGAACTCAACAACTTGAGACATGTTTTGAAGACAAAATAAATACCATCGACTTTTTTCGTCAGTCACAAATTTTGTCAAAACATTAATTTCGAAGCCTTTGAAGATGTAAGACCAAATATAGACATGAAATAATGTATTTTCCGTTTTACCATTCCGTATCATTCAATACATCAATAGAATTTGTTTGATGTTGGGCATGCACACAAATTGGCTCTCAGTGCCGCGCAACCTATTCAAGGAATCAATAGTCGCAATTATGAACGATCAACTGGCTCTTTTCTGTGTCGTAAAGCGAGTCTCCGCTCACACGGCTTACAGAAAATGCACACAAAGATAATTAATCTGTCAACATGAACAGTCAAAGGCATACTGGAATAGGGATGCTAACACTCTTTTGGATTCCACTATCGATCAAACTGATTTTGTTTGCTCCAGTTTATTTAGAGAATCATTTTTTAATATAAAAGTGATTTATCGATTTCATTTCTAAGTATTGACATTGATATTGAGTGCGCAAATAATTTATTATCAACACTCGCACCGAAGTAGATGTGTGCAGTTTGTTCCTGTTAATTATCTACGTATTGTTTAGCTTCTTCGTCAATTAAGGTGCTCGCCTGTTTCCAGGTAACCGAGAAGTGATCTACAACTAAGGTAATTATAGCTTCCCAGCCTTTTGCGATAACAAGGTAACCACAAGTCCAAACGGCATCCGACAGTAATTGCGTTACTATACCCTTTAGCGCGAATATCGTAACGGAGGATTTATTAAATTTCAGCGTCTACGAATACCATATTACTCGTATTTTGTAGAATATTCGGTTATTATTTATATTGGGTTTGAAATCTTTCGCTATATTTGGCTTATATTATGATCTTTTAAGTCTTAACATACATAACATTAAAATTTTATGTTGATGATATTGAACTGCACTTTTAACTTTCTACTATAATATAAACGCTGGTAATTTTGATCCTTCAGTAAAAATCATATCTAATTTTAATACCCAAGTTTTAAAACACGTGTACTAATATATCAATCCTTTGAGGTTATCAGTGCAACGAAACTATTATATGCTGAAAAACGTCCAACGTACACGTAAAAATAAAAACATCGTGTGCACGTTCTCGCGCATGGCATCACTAACTGGGCGATCGCTGCACTTCGATATACCGCCGCTTTGTTTCTCACCCATTTCAACTTTTGATCTCTAGTGTCATTGTCTGTTTGTTTTTGTTCCATCCAGCTCGGTTTGTGTTTGCGGAAGTTTCCAATCAAACGCGACATGTTACTGGTAGTTTTACTTAATACTTTTTCCGAAGGAAGAGTCACAAACATTTCATTAAAACTGATATTGATTCTGGAAAGTTTGAAAGAAAACTAAAAGCCGATTTATTCTATTGTACTCTGTAACTTATACTGCTTATACCTATCTATGTTCCTGCAATTGACTGTATGTTTCGGCAATGGTCTTACAATGTTACAAGATTAGCATTCTGCATGGATCTTGCACATAAATTCAGTATAGCTTATACCAATTTACCGAACAGTTTAAGCCGAACGGCAAGCTGTCTTACCTACACAGGAATATGCGGATACAATTCACAGGCCAGGATAGGATTTCCGCTACGATAATTAGATATTATGTTCAGATTATACGAGCCGTATCTGTTCGAACTAGGCATTGTGTTCATTGTACGTATGGAAACGAAACCTTCGGATATCTTCTATCAATTTACCTTCAAACAGACATATTTCTTCTATTCTGGTAAGAACTAACAGAATAGACTGTAATTTATAGCATACAGAAGATGAAAGCATATTACCTATCTTACAAGTAAAACATCAATGTAAATAGAGAATAATGTACGTATCTTTTGAATTCATCGCAAAACGTTTTCTTTTCATAAGCACACGTTTCCATGTCACAGCGATAGCGATAAGTATCTTGTGCCGTGCTTTTAATAAAATATTTTTATGACTTTCTTTCGCGCGCTCATAAAAGGGCATTGTATATCACTCTATTTAAATAAAGAAGCACCTAAATATTTATTAAATTTTCATGTATGAGGGCACACGTACTTCAAGGAGCATTCACAATCCGCTTCCGTCTAAATTGAGTTAACTACTTTAGAAAGATTAAGCAACTCCTACACTCCTTTAAATGCCGTGAAACGTGTCCTGAATTCTAGCAAAGAGATTAGTGATAAGATAGGAGTTTGAAGAAGGGTTTGTGTACCGTATGCTATATCAGACCGTGCCGTATGGAGCTCTTTGAGTTATCCTAAAGTTCAAGATTCAATTTATTTTTTGGTAGGAAAGTACAATTTTCTACGCAGTTCATAAAGTGCACTTTCAGCAATTCTCTACAACAGATTTTCTGTCTTAAATGTGTATTGACTTGCTTTCAGTTGGTACTAGAGAAATGCTAAAATACACAGAATACTGAATAGATTGTGCGAAATATGACATGGTTAGAAGGGGAGAATAATGAGATGACGGTCAAAAGGGCTGTATGGTACCATGCTGCGCCGAACCCAAGCAGTTAGGGATAAGGGCCGGAAAATGATTTACTGGAATTGCCTATAAAATAAACATCGAAATAAAAAACATTCCATGTAATTCTACCTTTTACCTGTACAAACTGTTATTTTAACACGAGTGAACCCATTTAATTTAACAAATTACATTTTCACTTTATGGTAAAACGGATACAGAATCCATGAAGCGGTGTAATTGAAACAAGGCCGATCCGTTTGTAATAATGGAACACAATCCCGGAAGCCAATGCACTGTGCGCACTTTAACATTAAACATCGGTCATTTAACACGAATAAAATGAGGTTGAAATAAAAACTCAATAGCTATCGTGTTTATGGGAACAACGAATCAAGAGTTAAGTAATGTTTCGGCTGTAAGAAAAACGTTGTAACAATGTGTAAGAGCAGCTGCCGCTGGCGACTCGCCAAAGCTCGTAAAGACAGCCTACAGCCTCCGCCGCGACCTTCTGCCGCGACCACTACACCACAATGGAATATATCTACTTCATACATACACATTGTTACTACTGTACTAGGACAGGGTATATGGCACTCGATTAGGAAGATGTTGTATATTCATATAGGTAGTCTTCTTACTTAAAAGTTTGTAAAATATTTTGATAGTTGTATGACTCAGTAGTTTGTCTCCAATACAATTGTATCCCAGATACGCATTACGAAATAATAATGCCGATCATAAATAATCTCCAAAACAACAAAAATAAAATGTACAATTCAGTGGGTTTAGTGGAATAAACACATTTAAATCCAGTCCACAAACCAATCACTTTGATAGAATAATCCTTGCAAAAGCCTTGTAACAATGGCCTTATTCAGAAACAATTATCCACAATTGTCTGACACAATTATCCAATAAGTGCATGCAAATTCTGAGAACTCCAGCAAAATCGATGGACTACGTGAATTCTATTCGCCTGTGCTAATAAACATAGGAAGCACTAAAGCAAATGAGAAAGGTAATGTATGTTATTGCGTCAATTATGTTGATTAAGTAAAATTACCATAATGGGATAAACAAATCCGTGGTAGGCGTATACGTGAAAGTTATTTGTGAATTTGTGGAAGGCACTGGTGACTTCCAGTTGCGACCGTATCATGTTGTCTGAGAACTCGGCAAGGGCGCGGGCGGCGGGGACGAGCATAAAATTCTTGTTATTTCACTAAAAGCATTTCAGCACGGCCGCCGCTATACGTGGCTCGTACCCGCTGGCGAGTTTATGCGCAAATTATTCTAACAAAATATTTAACTTCGCTCAAAAATATTTAGAGCTGGTCTACCCTTGCGTTCTCCCCGCGACCTACGAATTATGTTGTACGTCATTAATTAAATAGTTCACCCAAAACAATCCCGTAGAACAAACTAAAACCGTGGCTATTATAAAAATACGTAAGGCTTGATGATTGTTTTTTAGATTATACTTTTTATTTAGATATTAAACAACGTTTCAAAATACCTGCCGTTAATGAAAATACCTCTGCTACAATTTATCAAAGATACAAATTGCATTAGGCTGTCTTAAAATTTGATTAAATGAGTGTCACCATCCATCGGGTAACAGGCGTGGAATGATGATGGATGATGCTACGTACCTCTCATAACGTAATACACATACGTACAAATATTTATAGCTTTTGAAGAGTTCTTTATATATTTCGTGTTTCTCTTGCCAGAAACAGGGACTCACACTTAACCCCTCCATCCCTCCTCCTATTCTTATAACAACAGGACAGCGATTCACTGAAAACATTGATCGATTACAAAGCTTTCATAAAAAAGATCAACTAAAAGTTTATCCTGCGAATAGCACGAAGTACTGGTTTTATGTGAGTCTATTCACTGAGGTGGATATAGTGGGGAGACGAGAGTTATTTATCAATGAGCGAAAGGCTCTGCTTGACGGCTGAGTGTTTGTTTCGCTTCAAGGGTATTTTGCAGCTTATACGTGATGGTTCTTATGAGAACTAAACAGACTCGAAAAGCTACGTAAATCTTCGTGGGAAGTGAATATGAAACTAAGAAATGAATGTTCATAATTCAATGTAATTTCAATACTTTTTTATTTTTCGTTTTTACTATAGAATAACTTTATATAAAAATTGGATGTATTTCCCCGTGGTGCGCAAAAATCTCTATTTTTACATGTCGTCGCTCAAAGGGTACGCGACTGCTATTGAATTTCTCTGTTAGAAACATCGTTAGACCAGATCCGGAGAAATCTATGTACCTATGAATAGAGGCATACTGAGGTATATCACCCCACTATGTATCTACATAAATGATGTCAACCTGCAGAGAGAGATTGAACGAAAATCTAAATTGAAGTCATCGTTTGGTAGATGGATTCATGGTTACACATCTGATGTAGGAATGATTTTAAATACCGATACTGTTCATTACCCTAATATAATATTCAAACCAAAGACAGCAAACAAAGTATTAAAATTAATTAATATGGGCTATATCATAATACCATGCTCAATTATCATAAAACCATAGGAACAACCAACCATACTTATTCGACTGCAATATACCTATTAGATATCATATTTTTTACTAAATTGTAGCAAAAATCCCACAGATAGTGGGATTTTCCTATTGGAACATATAACAAATCACAGCTACCCGCATGGCACGTGCATACTATCAACATCACAATTCGCAAACAATTTTACTGAAAGCTATAAATTTCGTTGCGGTTTCAATTCGATTTACGTGCGCAGCAGCTTAAACTATTAAATTCATGATCATAATTAGGCTTTGACATACATCAGTCGACCATATGCTGATTGAAATCATAATAAAATTGGTGATTCAAAGGCCCTGTTTATTCACGTTAACAAAATCATGATACAGATTTAAATTAATAATATGCAATATTCTGCAATTCGGGGAGCATTAAATGCTTTTGGCGCGATTCCAGGGGCCGTGCTACCAATGCTTTATTTCTCTAAATAGAGGAGCTCTACTGAATACCGGTTTTGGACATTGGTATCTCAACTGGAACACGAACAACTCTATTAACGAACCCAAGCAAACTATTTGCTAGTTCGCTGCGCAAGTCTATAATAACTTGTAGTTGTAACACTTGTTTACTTGTACAATCGAATTAGTACTCGGAGGGAAAAAGGCTTCATCGACACCTAGTTTGATAACTGCTTCCAGTTAGTTATTTCTATGTTTATTGAAAAGGAAAATCCTTGTATGGGTTCACCTTCTTACAATTATTAGAATTATAGCTTCTGCGTCTTAACATTAACCCCATTATATTTTGTTCATATACAACTGACATTAAAACAAAAAAAATACCGAATACTTATGTTACTTGTCTAGAAAATAACCTAAGGTTTTAGCTCGTAATGAAGAAAGCTCGACGGAAATTTTCCCGATAAAGGAATTAAAGCTATGACGCACAGGATACGGCCCCATCCTACATCGATACTGACCCACTTGCGAGGCTTATTGGGAAACAATTTATTCTCATTCTATCATGAACTGTTGACTTCTTGACACTTCTTGTGAACTATTGCGGGTCTTACACTCGATGTAATGGTGATGTATGTTGTTTCTTACATTCAGCTTAACGAGTTACTGTGTGTCGTAACTTTTATTTTAAAAAGCTCAATTTAGATTAATTGTATACCATGAATTGAGTTACGGGTTTCAAATATAACAGGACTATCAAAATAAAAAGACAAGATCTTTGAACTTTTAGTGATTACCTATCTTAAATCTAGTCAAGAATAAGTTAAAACATTTAAAACATTAAAACAATTGCTTGATGCATTCGTACGAAAATTATTTTATGTTCTTGTCCGCGATTTACCTAATCTAAGACTATACCTAACATAAAAGTGGGTTTATGCCTTCTACTGTGAAATCATAACAAAATTTAAGTATTCTGTAAACTTCTGCCTTCAGTGTTTTATTATTGGCACAATCGCAGTATTCAACTGCATGCATGTTTCTTTGTACGGCCGTAAAGCTTAGGCATAGTTATTTTCCCTTTTTTACCATCCAGATATAAGTAAGAAGAAACTAAGAAAGTCTCTTTCAGCTATTAAAAAGATATCCGCACATTTTATAAAGTACAGAGACATTTATTTCAAACATTGGCTTCAAACCCAACAATGAGAGTTATAATAGGTTTATATTTCATATTTTTATTTTGCTAGCTGTAAATGCATTCTGGTCACGTTCGCGCGTGTCCTTCGAGCCAGAAATAGCGGGGGACGCCATTAATTACTGGCCCACCATCGCGGCCCGCCCGGCCCTGCCGACTTCTACTATGAATTTATTGTCTGTACGATAAGTGCTATCGATGTTTCTGATAGTCTGTTATAATTATCTAATCATAATGAAGTTACTTTCTGTTTTGTTTGTTTCAATGGCGCAGAACCCATTGAGATCTCATTGAGATGTTCTCAACGAGCAAAGTTCTATTTACAAATTATTACCAAGACAAAAGCTGGGCACGTATAATAAACATGAAATAAAATTGAACGGAACAAAATCAATTTGACATTGACGGATTTACAATCAATCATTTCTAAAAGCCACATTCGGTATTGCCAAAAATGCTTTTATTTCGCGTGCTATGTCGCTGCATTAAAGCTATAGCTGTCTAAAAGCTAAAGTGTCTGACAGATTTATATGTGCGTGATTTTATAAATTGATTCTTTTGGATTAATTATATTCCACTTTTAAAAATATAGTTAATATATATGTTAACGGAAATGTATAAAATCTAGGAATTGCATACAACTCCTAGGAAATGTATACAATTCCGAAGCTGTTTAGGAAATGTATAAAATATGGTTTTAAAAATTATTTAATAGATACATATCCTGGGAGATGTATACATTTCCTAGGAATTGTATATAATTCCTATATCGTATTAGGAAATGTATAAAAAGAAGGCTTTCTGTAACATAACACCTTGTTAAAATGAGAATAATATTTTTTATGAAGGCACTCGTTGAGGTAACCAGGTAATCTGGTAATAATTATAGCGTAAAATATAATATGGGAACTAATTTTTTGAGCTGTTATTTAAATATTCGAGATGTTATTATGATCAGTTGAAAAACATATTGAGCAGTTATTTAATTTAATGGCGGTTGATTAATTATTGTGATAGTAAAAAAAAACAATTAGTTGGGTTATTTTATCATACAATGTCAATTCTAAAAATTCAGTTCAGCAGATCATAGCGAGGGGACTTCGTTTCGTCACCTAAATTTTTATTTTTGAAATTCATTGTCCATAACAAGTTTGTCATAAACTAGGCTTTAATGGCAAAAACGAATCGCTGTAAATCCGACTCCACGTAGTCTTGTCTGCCCTACCCCTAGAGTGTAATTCAAAATCGCGTAGGCGCGGAGGGGCGAGGCGGGCCGCGAGTTGAGGAGCAGGTGGTTGTAACACTCGCCACCGCGGCTGAGGCTGGCCGGCACAGCCGGCCAGCAAGCCGAAGCTAAGGTGGTGAGCGTTAAAGCTATCTGCGACGATAAACTCGCGTGGGGCCGCCGGAGCCCCGCAGCGCCGGAGCCATGACAGAAATCATGCCTGCTGCATGATGCATGCTTGATTGCATGTTGCCTGCTTGCTTGCATTTTACTACCTCATTGTTTATAGAATTGCTTAGAATGAGATTTCTTACCAACAAATTCCGATTTGTTACTGCCCACACGTAACTGCTACTTACACTTACTTAACTTACCAAAACTGCTAATTACAACTGCCCCGTTAAATGAGTGCCATATAATATCTTCATATTATCTTACTAATTAAAGCGTCAAAAATCACATTTCCGATTGCTATTTAGGAAATGTATAGATTTCCTAGGAAATGTGTCTAATATAATTTATTTTACACATTTCCGGGCTATTTTAGGAATTACATACATTTCCTAGGATTTGTATACAATGACGGATTACATACATTTCCGTTAACATATACAATATATTTTGTATCATTTAATAACACACTTTTCCGTATGATACATATATGAAAGCTTTTCACGTGAAGATAGTGTTAAATAGTTAGTTTTTTAAGGGTGGGGTCATAGGGAATCGAGATACAAAATACTGAAATATGTGCAGAGTCAAAAATGCCTCTTTACACTACAAACAACAAAAGTAGAAGGTACAAAATACTAAGTCTATATTATTCCGTCCGATGTCATAACTCAATGATTAGTTCATAAGGTGGTTTTAAACTTCCTGTCATTTTCACATGTGACGGTAATATCGAGAGGGTGAAACACAAATTGTGTATATTTATAGAAAGTGGTATAAAAAGCGTAAATAAATTAACAGTGTGGGAAATGTAAACAGAAAACAATGTGTGGATTGAATGATGCACGTACCTACCCGCTCTAGCACACTTCATTCGTATACATTTTGACGATCAAAAAAATAAACCCATATCATTATTATTTGTTATGTTTGAAAAACCTTACCTGTTTTTCAAACATTTTTCTTCAACAATAACTTGTGTCTTGTAATAAAATAATTCCATGACAAAATATTTACTCATGTCTTTCATACTTAACAGTTAGTAAGAATCCTTAACCCGTATATAACGCGCAAATAATACCGCTGATAGATAAATACTAGAGCTAAACAAACAAATTCACAAAAAAGGACCCTTAATATTATACGCATGCCCTTGACCGAATTCTCGTCTAGTTGGTAGGTATTTCAAGGGTCGCCCTCGAAAAGTACTGACAAGGCGCTTTTATAGATAAGATATAATGAACGCAACTCCCAAAATGTGTCTTTACCTAACTTCTTTGCAAACTTTATTCAACGGGGCAATATATTATGAGTATCATAATCGATTTTTAGCTGACACAAAAAAAGGACGAATTGTGGAAAAATAAGTATTAGTGATTCATACAGCGGAAAGATTTTGCTACTGGGTAATTTTATTATATTGCATGATACTACATATAAGCAAAAGCATATAAAGTTATGCACAGACGCAGATGCTACCGCGTTATAATCTCTAGTCGCCCATTACAGTATTCCGGTAAGAGGAGGGACGATATTTAAGCTTACTTTGCCGTTAATACAAAACAGGAGATTTACCTTAATTGCTGTCATTTATCTGTGTTCAAACTGTTGCACGCGCAAGGAGCCGATAGGGGATTGAATTACTGAAACTTTGATAACAAGCTAGAAAATCAACTTTCCTAAGCTTTCCCAAGCTAAATACAAATTATACAAATTACATACAAATTATATATTCGTTTTGAATTGTAATCATAGTGGTTCGTGGTAACAGCATACCCTTCCTTGCCTTCAAGTTTCGCAAAATACTGTTTTGTCCTATACGTTGGTACAACATATAAAACTGTCAGTCAAATAAGTCACGAAACTACGTTTTAGATATCCGTATTCCTCAACTTTGTTCGTACGTCGGACAATTTCAGTGAGTCAGTCACAAAGGAGTTTAATATGTCAGTAATATTTTAAGCGAAGCCGGACGGCCGGCTCACGAACACCGCCTGTTTGTTGTTTACTCACCGGCCGTCACGACAACTTAAAAATTGAAATAAACGAACAAGCTTTCCTTTCCCGTCGCCTCATTTGTTACACAATCCGTCTTTGTTTGTAAATGAAAAGTTTTCACATAAATTCTCTTTTATATTTCACGAGTTAGATTTTTCGTTTTTCTCTCTCTTTACCCGCATTACTTTAATGCTCACGCAGTTTTTCATGGAGCGAGTGGCTGGCAAAGATTTCTGGAACGAGAAACTTAGTTTTTTGCCTTAACATGAAAAATGTACAAAAAATGGGTAATGATGTATCGCTAAATAAACATAATTATCAACCGTCTATAAACTTTCCCTAAAACGCCAAAGCATGTTCCCGAACAGGGGTTCTTTATGCTGACTTAATTCCTAATTTCACAAAATAAACATTGTTTACCTGCATTTTAACATTCATTGCAATAAACAGTGGGTCCGTATTCATGTTATCCATACTAAATAGCTCACACAAGCGACCGCCTTTACCTATCTCCTGAGAGAATCAATATGATTGGAAGATAGAGCGATCATGTTTGCATACGGGTGCTGAATGCAGCTTATGACTCTGCGATAGTCAGCAGGTTAGTCGTGCAAACATCTGCCTCACAATAATATGACCTGATGATGTTGACGATACTCAACAAAAATGCAGATTTTAGACATAAAATTCGAAGTACAGTTTTTTTGGTAAGACTGCTTATTTCATTTTCTGCCTAGCCTTTTCTCAACTATGTTGTGTGAGAATCAGTATCTTTACATCGAATTAATGCCTGTCTGACCTCCTCAGCCCAGGTCTCTGAGCAACCCGATACTGATGGTAAGACTGGTAGTCAAACTTTCTGGCACAAGACTATCTGGACAGTCGGGACCAACCAATTTGACGTGCTTTCTGAAATTAGGAAGAACTCATCATAACAAGATGGTCAAACATGCAGGACCGACCGCTCCAAGAGTAGCTTAACCTTACGATCGATCGATCCGCGGGGCTTTTACTTAGCCACGAGCTCTTTTTAGGGTTCCGTAGTAAACTAGGAACCCTTATAGTTTCGCCATGTCTGTCTGTCCGTCCGTCTGTCCGTCCGCGGATAATCTCAGAGACTGTTAGCTCTAGAAAGCTGAAATTTGGTACCAATATGTAAATCAACCACGCCGACAAAGTGCAAAAATAAAAAGTGGAAAAAATTGTTTTATTAGGGTGCCTCCCCTACACGTAAAGTGGGGCGTGATTTTTTTTTTCATTTCAACCCTAACGTGTGATATATCGTTGGATAGGTATTTTAAAATGAATAGGGGTTTACTGAAATCATTTTTTGATTATGTTAATACTTTCGGAAATAATTGCTCCAAAAGCCGAAAAATAGGCGTCCCCCCCC
>NWSH02000519.1:8405106-8415285 GCA_002382865.2 Heliothis virescens | reverse complement strand
CCCCCCCCTCTAACTTTTGAACCGCAAGTTTAGAAAATATGAAAAAAATCTCAAAAGTAGAACTCTACATAAACTTTCGAGGAAAATTATTTTGAACGTGGTACAGACAGCAGTCTTTGAGATATAGCAATTTTTTGGAAACCGCAAATTATAATTTTGTTATTCATATATTTGTATGAAAAACAAAGTTATTTTTTGTTGCCGAAAAATGTTTGTATTTTGGCTAGTTGTAGGTAATAGATGCGTTCAATTTTCATAGAAAATGGTACGGAACCCTTCGTGCGCGAGTCCGACTCGCACTTGGCCGGTTTTATTTGCTGCTGTAAATGTTATAAGAATACAAGACATTTTCTTTACTAAAGGCTTGTAATTAAATACTCCATATTAGATAACTTTCATACAATTGTCTGGTTTTAATAAAAACAAAACGTATCTCATGCGAGCTGGCGTCCAGGGAGCCCTCCACGCAAGCACTGCGTACCGACATCGTAATTACGCCATGTTGCTAACGTTCATTAAAATATCGTAAAACTTTTCCCCTCTAACTAATTAAATATATAAACAACATTAACTAGAATAGGAAATTGGAGTTCAAATAATCTTATTGTTAATTGTGTTTAATTTCACAATAATTTACGTTATAATTCTTATATTATGAAGGAGGGTTAATTTAGTACGCCTTTCATAATAAGTTTAAACAGACTATGAATAGACGTATAAAAGGAAAAAATGTAACCCGTCCAAATTAGTCTGCAATTCCCATAAGACAAGACACACGCTATAATATATTATTGCTCGAATAGAAACACCACTTAATACTTAATTCATGTTTGTGTTTATTGCAACGAATTTGCTTAATTAAAAAAAAACATCAAATTGTTGGCTGCCCCCGGCGGAAAACGCGATGCTACATTGTTTTTGTGTGACGTCGTAAAAAAAAGTTTTTCAGGATATTACCACACGTTTCAGGGTACAGCAAAAGTTTTCGCAAAACAAGTTAGATAAAAAGGCAGCTAGGGCAACGTTTCGATGAACGAGGCAGGTAAAAATAACGGGAAACGCTGAATAATCTCTTCCTTTTTTCCTTATTTTTTTCGAAAAATGCTGTATCGCGCTTTTGCCAATGTTGTTATGTATGGCAGATATGTTTCTTTTATAAATTCATAAAAATATATTTTGATAACTTTTGACATGCACAAAAGAAGTAGATTACAGGACTTCAAAGCAGTTCTTATATACCTTTCGGATCATGCAAAATGTCATCACGTAAGTGCAGTCCTGAATAAAAATTTGATTGCTTTGAACCACAAAACTGAAGATTTTTTGGTATTCGCAAATCAAAAACTGAACAAGTGAAGGTGGGTATGGGTATAGTAAAAATCAATCAGATGGACGTGCCGTGTCTATCTGGCGCACGTCGCCCGGCGATTGCTTTGTGCCGCAGGAAATTAGTTTGGAACTTGTGAGTGAGTTTCGTACGTCTATCGGGGACTACGTATTGTACACAACACTCCCTCGAGTTTTGTTTTTATTCGAAACGAAACATGCACTCGTGTAATTTCGACTTAATTATTAATCTATACTAAAATACCCTGCTAGATATTCATTTATGGAAAGATCATGGCCCATAAACATAATTTAGCTTGCAACATTAAATCACGGACACAATGAACTGTCATCGATCGGCAAAATTACCATAATCAGCGAGTGATTATTGTTTATGGGGAATTGCACGCGCGCTGCCGCTGGCGCTTTCATTAGATGGATTGGTTGAATTGCTGTTATTTATTGTTTACCGAATCATTTCGAGGTCGGTATTATCGAAAAAAATATCTATTATACAATACTAAATTATGAATACTGTAAATAACTGCTTCTAAAATTAATTCCCTTGCTATAATTTATGCCTTTAACAATTAAATTGAAATAAATATCGCAACTAATTAGACTCGTAGCACGAACATTGTAACCGGCTGCTACGGTGCTACGCCGATTGCTACGCGTTACAAATCACGAGAAATTAGTTAATTGGCACGTTGTTGCTGGCCCGGCTCCCTTTCAAGAGCACCAAATACCTCGTCTACTACATTAAACAGAATTTAAGCAGCTTCTGGTAAAATGATAATATACACGTGTTTGATTTTTTGCCGTCGGTTATGTTATAGTTTCATGTAACCTTTTAGAATTTTGAATCTTTAAGACAACATAACATAATTTTCAAAGTAACAAAGCATTGCTAGTTCGAATGCATTCACTCTAACCTTGGCTGAACCGCAAAATGTTTTATGAAGCGGTATGAAAGCTATTTCTACCTACCAAGGAAGTAAAAATAAATCACCGACTGCATCTTCAGTAACTCAACTAATGAATAAAACATGTTGATTACACAACTTGGCGAATGCACGTCGCGTCGTTTGCACGCGTGTCAGACTAAAGTGCAATACTGACATTTGTGACATTCTGACAGTGCAGCGACAGCTCTCACGATTTGCACCAAGCACCGCCTTGCACCGTCACATACTTACCAAAAATATACACAAAATGGAACTACTAAACTTCCTCATGTCTCGAAGCAGTAAATACATCGACATATTAAAACTGAAAAGTTTCGGTGTGCCTGAAGTTATGTTGTAACCGCGGCCATGTTTCAGCGGATAATGTTCAAAATATATCACATATCCGGGTCACTGGCAAATTAATGTAGCTGTCGTGTTTAATTCATTTATCAGTTCATCTCGCTAGGAACGTGTGAGCGCTGTATTGTGTGTGTGTACTGGCGTGTGCGAGTGGGAAATATCGCGCATTACAATATACATCGATAGCTGAGCTCGCTTTTTGTAAAATTAATAAACAGCGGATAGTAACTGATAGAAGCAGAAATGTGACCTATCTCGACATCATAATAGTAAACAGTATTATGGACTACATAAATATAAATGCATATATACTATGAAAATAAAAATATAAATGGCTTAAGCAGTGTGCATACCTAGTAGGCGTTTAATGCGTGTATTTCTCGTTTGTTCAAAAAAGCACTCAAAGAATTAACTTAAAAAGATAAAACTAATTAGATACTATAAATGCTTTATCCATTCAGTTGATAAATAACGCCTACTTAAACATAATTAGCAAAGCAAATATAACTCCCACCAATAGCACCAGAGTCCAATACACCTTGCCGAAGAGACCAGTTTATTCTGCTCGATTAATAGTACTAATAAATCGTAGCTGATACCCCTCGGCCCAGCGCCGCCGAGCCGTTCTATCGCACATTTTTAACATTTAAAAGTGAATAAGGTTGAATGTGAAGTGATAAAACTTTCACGAAAGTTAATGATCGGCGACACGGAACTTAGCAATCTACAAAATCTGGTTAAATACGTTTTTAAAAGTTAAACTAGGTCGCCGCACTGTGTTCATATCTAGTCAGTTTGGCTATGTATTTATGTACGTATTATGTGGTGGCTATTACCATGGACTATGCCAAATTGCCTCTTATATTAAGCGAGGCCAGAGGCTTGCTGAAATAGGTTTCCGGTAATCCTATCATGCGTTTATGTTTCAGCGTATACTCGCAGCGTGTTTACCTCGCCTGTTTTTGTTTATTCTGCCCGTGTCTCAAACCGTAAATGCGTGTTTCTGTGGCCTACTTAAAAAAAGGAACCAAATGTCTAATTTATTCCACGAACCTCCCCAAATAAATAAAGAGAGATTTATTTTTGATAGTATCGTTTGCCTACCTCGATGTTTGCTGAAAAAATATGTTTTTGAACTAACACTACTATACTAACTTTTACAATAACTCGGAGGAAAACCTTAATTTGTGGAAATAACGCAACTTTGAAAATAACCATAAAATCAGCGAAGTGTAAGCTAAAAGCGATCGTACCACAAAATTGCCAAAACAAAAGATTAACTGGTGTGTTTAGGTTGCGGGCAACAAAATGATTGAATAAAGTGCACACAGTAATAAAGTATCAGTCTTGTAACGGCTTACTTAGGTGGCATGGTGTTGTAGGTACTCCTACACCTTGGAAAATTCCTGAAACGAAAGAAAACCCAATTACGAGTAATTCTGTTTAACGGCGTCCAATTTAAATTAACGACAATGTTTCAACAATTAACTAGATGAGCCTGAATGTTTTTTGATTGGTGGAACAAAATGATGAAACAACCAACATGATGTATGTTGCGACAGCTGGATTTGCTTCCACGTAAAGCTTGGCGAAGTGAAATTAAAATGGGCGGTATGAATATCAATGTAACGCATTCAAGCTATAAATGTCAGTCATATAATAGACAATTACTGTCTATTCTATTTGGTTGGGGTGTCATCGGCGTTGGCGTACGTAGAATCAATGAACGTTGGATGACGCACGCACGCCGCGTTTATGTAACGTTCTCGTCATAACCTTCGCTGAATTATGTACAACTCGTCGCTATCTGTCATTTGCAGTGTTGCCACGAAATCGACAAAGTTGCCACTCCAACAGACTGTTGGGAATGTACAAAAGCCAAATTTGTTCGCGACCTATTGTTTTATTTCAGCGCACGTTGGCAACATAACAACAGGAAACACGAAATAGATTTTCTTTTTCAACGTCTTTCAAATATTTTTATCTCGGCAGTCCCGGGCCGCAATCTAACAGAAATGGTTTAATTACAACTCTCACTTGGACGGTTATCAGAAAGCCTTATCTTTCTGCGCAAACCTTCCATCATTTTTGTAACAGCTTTTTCGATATCATAATCGAATCTCGGCCTTAAATTTAATAGCAACTTAAACATACAAAAGAAATATTGTACTTTTAAACAAATACCTTTCAAAATCTCCGATGGTTTCGTTTACACAAAAGCGAGCTTTATAGTTTATTGTGTAGACGAGGTATAAAATAAAGGGTTAATGTAAAGCAAACATTAATTAAGTGTAAACAATATGGCATCCTGTAGACAGGTGGCACTAGTAATTAGGAAAATTAATTCAGTAGGGGCTCGTTTCGTACCTTTCCCTATAATGCTAAAGCGTCTCATGTTCTTGAAGGTCACGCGCTCATAAATCCCGGTACTCATACAGATTGTTTGCGTTGGGATTCATAAAAAATGCATCACCATCACTTATTAACGTAAGGCGGGCAGCAAGAGTAAGATGAATTGCCTTGGAGCTATGAAAAACAACACTGTACCTATCTCACATAAATTTTGAAGCAAAAATATTCTCTTGGCAAATATTGGGAACTGCTTATTAATAAGACAGCTGAAGGTTTCCATATGACGCTAAGTTCGGGTTAAGTGAGAGGTTCAGCGAGCGAGTTAAGCCAGCTGTCTCGACTAATATAATTAGCTATCCGTTATAAGGAATATAACCGTCACTCAAGCAGACGTTATTAGAAATTGGAAATCTCAAATTGTGAATAAAGAGCAAGATGTATTTGAATATTACTTTAGCCAACTTCCCTGAAAATGACTCTGTTGTTTACGTTGCACGTGTTGAAAAGTAAGTGAGAAAAAGACGTTCAAATGACAGCTGGAACTCGCCAACTTAACGAGCTTTCGGAAACACGGAGGATCTCATCGTGACAAGATGGCCACCCATCCACAAAACTACCGCCTCACAAGTGTTAAAAAAGAAACACAATATGTTTGTTTTGTTATAATAGCATGTTTTGATATTCGTTATAATAATCATGGCCTCAACTAGGTAAAAAGCATACCAAACCAATGTTATTTATGTGGTTTACAAATTAGTCAGTGGAATACCAATGTAGACAGATTGACAGTATTATTAATTGGTTGGTTGTGTACTGTATCATTTGTCGCGTGGCACAAACACCACGCTCGCTCGAGCGCTTTATCAGCTCGACGAGCTATAAACTATAGCTTATTAGTAGCACCATGATCGATAGTCGTATAACCAACCAAAACTAGATACTTCACTCACACAATCCCATTTGGACGTCCTTTAAAGCCGTATTCCACTGGTCGTAAAACACGGGTTATCTAACAAAGCAATTGTACGAACATTAATCTTATTCCAATAAATATTTGTTTAGAGAAATCAATTTGTATTCGTGATGTTTCTCCATTTATCTATATTAAGTGAAAGAGAAATTTCGTAGAACTGTCTAACAATACAAATATACATTGGATGTTTGTAGTAGACAAATAATGTTACTTTTTTACTACATAGCCGATATTTTCGTATGTCAATCTGTTTCATCTAAGATCTTAGTAATGACGCACAACGAATTGGCAATTCTTTATAAGGCTATCCTGAGCTCCACAGCTTGAAATCAAAGGCCTTTCCTATGATAACACTCAATACTTTTCAGTCGTCCTATGAATAATTGAGTATCATTATTACATAACAATTCATAAACACGAACTGCATTTGTATGTGATGAAATAATTAAAATAAATCAATGGTTTATATAACGGTAAATAATTAAATTTAAACAATCGAAAATGAATCGCGCTTAACAAATAATTATAATTAATTATTACACATATTAATTTATTGAATCATTCATCTTATGACTGATGTGTACTTACAGCACAATATTGAGCGATATGATTTAAATATTACGAGGATTCGTATTGTCATATTAAATATATTCGATGCCCCAACATCCGAGTATTCGAACGTTTGTCAAAGAAGGCGGGTAAGCAGGGCGGAACTAATCCACATACGGAACATATCGTACTCATCCTAATCCCGGGTCACGGATAAAAATCTAATAAAGTATTTGTATGTACGTAACGTTACTGTAACAAAGAGTCCAAGTTTGTTTGCATTACTCGCATAAATTGTTGGATCACGTTTAAAAATTCTTCTATCGGTAACTTGCTTTGAATCTAGAGACTTTCAATGAATAATGCAGTTTGCAACTCATAAATGTCTATATAAACTGAGCGATAATAAATTGGTTTTAAAAAATCCCCGTAACTTTGTATTAGTGAAATGAATTATGAACACCTCAACACGACATAAGTAATGATGAAAAGTGTTCGCGGTGTCACGAGATACTTCTCGAAATCTTTGATGTTCATTAATCATCATTATAACCGCAAACTTTAATGTTTTCAGATGTGTTGTAAGTAATAAACATCTATATTGTAAAGGACGTAATAGAAGCTGAAAATACTATTCTCAGAACTTACCTATGTAAATGAAATAAATTATGCAGCAGATAGAATCTAGTTAATAGACTAGCTTGGCGAATAAAATGGTTCGTAGTTATGCACGTTTTAATGAATTAATTAATAACATTTCAAGCACCGTGTTCGCTGGATTGTCAGTGTAGCAATAAACACAAATAAACCGTGTTATTAAATTTATTCTCTGTTGTACTACAGCAGCATATTTTAAATTGCAATTACAGCAGTTTTTGTGAGGGCTTAATAAAACACTGGTAAATGATTCTCGTTACGTATTCAATCAATTGCATGTTTCTAAAAATATTTATTTAAACGTTTCTACATGTGTTTTCAAGTAGGCAAATTCCAACAACTAATTGGAAATGTGGAATTGTTCATGATAAAAACCGTGTTAAAAAAAGAAAATTAATGTATAACGAGTCAGTATCATGCATATAGAAATCATGAAAACTTTTCAATGTGAAATAATTAAAAATCAATAATACAATAAGCTGCTAAATAAAACCCAATATGCGGTTAGAAGAACATTAAGGTACGACAGTATTTTTCACTTAGTAACATGAAAACGAAAGTAAATTGTTGCTCAACATATCGATAACACGGAGTATCGATCAGAGCACTCCATTTGATTGAATCACTTAAGTGATTAATTAGTGTTGGCAACGGCAGATTAGAAATTAGTTCATGCAATTATTTAATTGCAATTAAGCGGTGTTTTGTTTGTGGAGCGGAGCAGGCGCCGGCGACACGTGTAGAGGCTTTGTGCCATTTAACAAACATCATCTGAGCCTTAATTAGTGTTTACGAAGTTTAGGTCGCTCCGCTCTGCTTGCTCAGACTACATCATTTATGACATTGCCAGTACTCTTAATATTATAGTTATTTACTTCCGAGAATTGGCCTTTGCTTAATGGTATAGTCATTCCATTCACAATGCTACCACTGCCACGCGAGGCAGAGTCGATCCATACAGCGTATCGAGGGGTATTTGTGATTTGTGGAACATCTTACGAATCTCTTTCGATAAGCCAATAATAATAACTTTTTCCTTTTCATACTTATGTTTTCGATGTAAGGACAGACCAATTGTTACAATTCAGTGACTATTATAAATAAATGTTAGTTGAGAATCGAATAAATCCGATCTACGTACCTACGTACCTAGAGACTTCTACACCAAGTACCTACACAATTTAGGTACAAATATGTTATGTGCAACTTAAGAAATTAAAAAATAAAAATAATATTGTCTATTGGCAACACTGCGTAATGGCCGCTCGCCTTGTTCTGTTTGTGTGATTTGTCCTCCATACTTTAAATTGTTTTGTTAAAACAGTGTGCATTTATTTGATTAATAAACTATTAAAATACTGTCTGCATTGACCTTCATTTCAAAATATATAATAGGTTATGGGCCCAGACCCGCCTATATGCACAGATTGCATGGATGCAGACAGGTTACAATAAAACTCGGAGCGACTCGAAGCCATCATGGATCCTGGTACTGCTTCTGGGGTAATAAATGTCGCTGGAATCACAGTGGTTAAACTAACTGGTAACGAAAATTGGTCGCTATGGAAATTCCAGACGAAAATTCTATTAAATGGGCAAGGGCTCTTTGGAATCGTCAGTGGCACAGTTAAGAAGAATGATTCAACTCTAAAACCAAATGAATGGGAACTATTGGATGCCAAAGCGCAAACACATATTGTTTCGCGAGTTTCTGAAAATGTCATGCAACATTTGCTGACATGTGGTTCTGCCGCCGAGATGTGGAAGAAGTTATCAACAATTTACGAACTGACGAGCTCAACAAGTATTCATCTTCTGCATGAAAGATTCATGAAGTTTAAATACGAAGATGGAGGTATGGCCAACTTAATTAGCAAAATAGAACACATTTCAAATCAATTAATACAGGCAGGCGAAACTGTTTCTGATAAAATGATAATGACCAAGATATTAATGACATTACCATCGCAGTATCGTCACTTTGTCTCTGCATGGGAAAGTGTTCCTCAAAGTTCACAAACATTAAATAACTTGCAAGCAAGGCTACTTATAGAGGAAGAAAGAATGAAAGAAACTGAGGAACCTGTTGCGTTAGTCACACAACATATAAAATGTTTCAAATGTGGTAAAATTGGTCATAAAAAGAATGTATGCAGATTAAACATTACATGTTCTTACTGTAAAAAGTCAGGTCATTCAGTAGAGCAGTGCTATTTTAAGAAGAATAAAGAAAAAGGGAATAAATCAAAAGAAAATGTAGATGGATCAAAAGGAATTAAAACTCAGACATCNAGTATTCATCTTCTGCATGAAAGATTCATGAAGTTTAAATACGAAGATGGAGGTATGGCCAACTTAATTAGCAAAATAGAACACATTTCAAATCAATTAATACAGGCAGGCGAAACTGTTTCTGATAAAATGATAATGACCAAGATATTAATGACATTACCATCGCAGTATCGTCACTTTGTCTCTGCATGGGAAAGTGTTCCTCAAAGTTCACAAACATTAAATAACTTGCAAGCAAGGCTACTTATAGAGGAAGAAAGAATGAAAGAAACTGAGGAACCTGTTGCGTTAGTCACACAACATATAAAATGTTTCAAATGTGGTAAGATTGGTCATAAAAAGAATGTATGCAGATTAAACATTACATGTTCTTACTGTAAAAAGTCAGGTCATTCAGTAGAGCAGTGCTATTTTAAGAAGAATAAAGAAAAAGGGAATAAATCAAAAGAAAACGTAGATGGATCAAAAGAAATTAAAACTCAGACATCAAGAGGATATAGAGGACATCCGTTAAAGAATAAAAGCTCACAAGAGAATCAAGAAAATAGTACAAAAGGCAATGCATTCATTTCAAGTGCATTTGCTTCAAACAACACTTGTTCAGAAGACTGGATAGTGGACAGTGGTGCAAGTGACCACATGACCTTTAACAGAAATTATTTTTTCAGCTTTTCAGGTATAATACATGAGAGATATGTCATAGTTGGAGATGGAAGAAAA
>NWSH02000519.1:8388197-8405081 GCA_002382865.2 Heliothis virescens | reverse complement strand
AATTAAAACTCAGACATCAAGAGGATATAGAGGACATCCGTTAAAGAATAAAAGCTCACAAGAGAATCAAGAAAATAGTACAAAAGGCAATGCATTCATTTCAAGTGCATTTGTTTCAAACAACACTTGTTCAGGAGACTGGATAGTGGACAGTGGTGCAAGTGACCACATGACCTTTAACAGAAATTACTTTTTCAGCTTTTCAGGTATAATACATGAGAGATATGTCATAGTTGGAGATGGAAGAAAACTAAAAGTCCAAGGTATAGGAAAAATAACTCTCAAGGCTTATGACGGTAATAAATATGTAGAGACATCACTTAACAATGTTTTATATGTTCCTGAACTTAAGGTAAATTTATTTTCTGTTACTAAAGCTGTGAATAATGGTTATGTGTTTCAAATTAAAGATAAAAATTGTGAGTTCATTAAAAATAACTAAGTATGTGCTGTTGGTAAATGTGTTGATAAGTTCTATGTAATGCAGTTTACTTTTGATTTATCACATAATGTAAATTTAACTAAACAGATTAAAAAGTGTTCTCTTAAAGATTGGCATGAAAAACTAGCACACCAAAATTATGAGTACTGTCGGTCAGTGTTGAAAAATAATAACATAGATTTCATTGATTCTGATGATATGTGTGTCGCATGTATTGAAGGAAAGTGTCATCGTTTACCTTTTCCTCAGAGTTTAAATAAAACAAATATGTGTTGTGAAATATTACATGCTGATGTTTGCGGACCGATGGAAGTTTTATCAGTTGGTGGTTCTAGGTATATCTTAGTAATCAAAGATGATTTTTCAAAATATAGGAAAGTTTACTTTTTAGAACATAAATCTGAAGTGCCAAGTAAAATAAAACAATTTATTAATTATGCTGAAGTTGAAACAAATAATAGAGTAAAGATTTTAAGAACCGATAATGGGACAGAATTTTTAAATAAAACTTTAGAAACTTTTTTAAGTAATAAAGGTATACAGCATCAAACTACGGTTGTTTATACACCGGAACAAAATGGCAAAGTAGAAAGAGAAATGAGAACAATAATAGAATCTGCTAGGACTATGTTAATACAATCTAATTTGGATAAAACGCTGTGGGCTGAAGCGGTTAATACAGCTGTATATATATTAAACAGAACTTATGTTANTAAAGTAGAAAGAGAAATAAGAACAATAATAGAATCTGCTAGGACTATGTTAATACAATCTAATTTGGATAAAACGCTGTGGGCTGAAGCGGTTAATACAGCTGTATATATATTAAACAGAACTTATGTTAAAAATAAAAATACTGATAAAACACCATATGAATGTTGGTCAGGTAAAAGTTTTGATATTCATAGTTTACATAAGTTTGGTAATCCAGTAGTTAGTCATATACCTAAAGAGAAAAGAAGAAAATTAGATTCAAAAGGAAAGAAAGGATATTTTGTTGGTTATGGGGAATTAACTAAAGGCTATAGAATCTACTATAAAGAAGAAAATAAAGTAGAGGTTCATAGGGATGTAGTTTTTATAAATGATAGTCAGGTTGAAGATAAAATACCTAATAGGGAAGTTAAAGAAATTTCAGTGGTAGAAAATAATTTAGATACTGACAGTGTTCCTCTCTCCTCTAATGAAGAAAATAATGATGTTGATTCTATTGATATTATACAAGTCGAAAATAGTAGAGATAGTACAATAGATAGTCAGATAGAAGTTAATAATGAAACATCAGATCAAAATCTAAATGATACTTTAAGTGTTGATGAATCTAATAATGAATCTGAAGAAGAATTTCATGATATTGAGGATCAAAGACAAGATAATCAAGTAGAACAAACAAGAAGTTTAAGACCAAGAAACCAGTTAAGTAAGCCAAAATGGCATAGGGACTTTAGTACTGATTACACATGTTTGTTAAGTTTTGTAGAAGATAATCCTAAAACATATAGAGAAGCTATGGAAAGTACAGAAAAAGCAAATTGGCAGAAAGCGATGGAAGAAGAAATTAATAGTTTAAATGAAAATAATACATGGGAGTTAGTTCCAAAACCAGTAGATTGTAACGTTATTGAAAGCAAATGGGTATATAAAAGAAAACTTGATGATCAAGGTAATATTACTAGTTACAAGGCTAGGCTCGTGGCTAGGGGCTTTCAACAATCAGAGTTTACTGATGATGATGTATTTGCACCGGTTGCTAAACTTCCAACCCTTCGCACTCTATTGGCAATTTGTAATCAAAAAGGTATGTTAGTACATCAAATGGATGTTAAAAGTGCTTTTCTTCATGGTGATATTAAAGATGAGGTATATTTGTCACTACCAGAAGGTTATTCTGATAATGGTATGATATGTAAACTTAAAAAGTCATTGTATGGTCTAAAAAGCTCACCGAAGAACTGGAATGACAAATTTAACTCGATTTTGTTTTCTGAAGGATTTAAACAATGTAAAACTGATTATGGTTTATATGTAAGAAATTTTAATGGACAGTTTGTTTATTTACTGCTATATGTAGACGATTTGTTGCTGGCAGGGACGGATATTGAATATGTAAACAAAACTAAAGATATGTTAAAAAGAAATTTTTGTATGAAAGACTTAGGTATATCAAAATATTTTTTGGGTATATCTATTGAACAGGATGTTGTTAATGGTATTTTAAAAATTCATCAGAAAGCATTCCTTAAACAGATTTTATCAAAATATAATATGTCTGATTGTAAAAGTGTTGCTACACCAATGGATCCAAAGTTTAAAACTGATAGTCTTAAAAGGAAAACATCTGAATCTCAAGAGTTAGAAACAAGATGTAGACAATTAATTGGTTGTTTATTGTATGCAGTCTTAGGTAGTAGACCTGATTTGTGTGCAAGTGTTTCAATATTAAGTCGTTTTCAAAAATGTGCAAGTGAAGAGTTGTGGAATATGTTAAAAAGAATTCTTAGATATATAAAGGGCACAATTGATTTAAGTTTAGTGTTTGAAAGAAATAAGAGTGATGTTATCATTGTGGGTTATGTAGACTCTGACTGGGGAGGTGATTTGGTTGACAGAAGGTCAACATCTGGATTTATATTTAAAATTTTTGGTTCTCCTGTGTCATGGTGTACTAGAAAGCAGCCTTCTGTAGCTTTGTCCTCGACTGAGGCAGAGTATATGGCACTTAGTATGGCTACAGCAGAAGCTTGTTGGTTAAAACAATTAATAAGTGATTTTTCTATTAATGTTGATTACGTGTTAATGTATGAGGATAACCAAAGTTCAATTAAAGTAGCTAAAAATCCAGTTTTGCATAAAAGAATGAAACACATTGATATTAAACATCATTTTATTCGTGAGAAAATTGTAGAAGGTATAATAAAGTTAAGTTATATTAAAACATCAGAACAAATAGCTGATCTATTAACCAAACCTATATCAGGCCCTACATTTGTTAAATTAAGGGGATATTTAAAATTGATTTAATTTTAAGAAATTTGCAGTGTTATGTACAAAGTAAGGACAAGATATAAAGAGTAAATAAAGGTGTAAAAGTGTATAAGATTTAAAAGTGTATAAGATTTAAAAGTGTATAAGTAAATTCATTGTTTGTATGTAAAGGTATAAGGTATACTTAATGTAAAAGTGTTTAATTTCTTAATTTGAGGGACGGTGTTATGTGCAACTTAAGAAATTAAAAAATAAAAATAATATTGTCTATTGGCAACACTGCGTAATGGCCGCTCGCCTTGTTCTGTTTGTGTGATTTGTCCTCCATACTTTAAATTGTTTTGTTAAAACAGTGTGCATTTATTTGATTAATAAACTATTAAAATACTGTCTGCATTGACCTTCATTTCAAAATATATAATAAAATAACACCAATGCGAACAAAAGGAAAAACAAAATAAATCAAGTGCTTATCGCTTCGTGCAAGTTGTGTAGTGCTCGCGGGTAGTTCTGCTTAAGCGAGGGCTATCAACCTATCAGTGCTGGCATTACGACCTAACCCCTTACATAGATGCCTATCCGATACTATGATATATCTAACCAGTGTTGTTGTTTTGTGTTTATTCTTACCACATTGCTTACCCTAATAAAACGGCCAGTTCTAAATCCAGAGAGTCAATCAATGGTCGTTAAACGTTTCATACGAATTTTATGACAAACTTTATTTTTCAGGAAGCTGTAAATATGCGAAACTGCGGACACGGTGTGGTAATTAATTTAATCCGGATATTGTAAACATTGTCCTAATTATCCATAGAATGTATAGAATTTCTGACCTTATTAAATATTTTCCTGTGGAAACGATCTCCTCGGGAATAAATCATGTCTATGGGTGTGTGGGGTACTGGCCCCGCACCGCTCCCCCGCGCCGCCGCCCACGCCCCCTGGGATCGGGTAGCTATTGCTTGGAAGGCCACACAAACGGACCAGATCTATTTTTAACCTAAAACGCCTGTTTATTGAGTCTCACCGGATATTTCGTTTAGATATTTTTATATTTATTTTTATTACTAGCTTACTGCTATTGTTGTGGAGACAAATTTTGATATTAGTCGCAGCAGAAAGCTACTAACATAACTATTGGACTAAGCTCATGGTTTATTACCGACTGTCAATATTGCTTACATTGATACATTCTGGTTCTTCAATAAAATTCTGCCATAAAATAAAATATTCATTGGCAGATCCGGTCGATATCGCTTTGGAACTGATTACCGATTCCGTTTCACAAAGGTGTCGGCGAGCGAATATAATGAGATTGCATGCATTACAATATACTGGACATTGTACAACGTAGCGTGACATTTATGAAATGGTTCGGATGACAAAAATAATAAGTTGGTGTACTCTGCAAATGATGCTATGTGGCTGGGTAATAGCTCAAGGCGCCTTTTATAATAAACAGATTCCAGCACGCACAAAAACTATGACTTGGGCATGAAATATTTTGATTAAATATGGTTTAATAATATTTACTGCCCATAAATTAACAAAGTCTACCAGCACCGCTTATATTAGAACATCAGCCGTTCATCAAAATTACCTATCAGAAGTCAGTGAAGAAAATAATAATTTAATTAATTAGCTATATCTATTCCTTACTCTTTAGTGCGAAGTTTTGACAGCCATAGAATAATTTTCTAATAAATAACTGCTAAGACAATGTACGGACGTACAAATTCATGCATCATCTCTTAAGAATGGCGTACTACTCCAACACAAAGTTTGTATGAGCGTAAAATGTGTACCTACGCCACGGCAATGAATGGCTCTTTCATTGTGGGAACTATTTAGGTAATGGCAAACATGCCACGGCTGCCGTTTGGCGACTAAACTATTTTTAATTTATACAACAGTTAGAGCCGCCGTACATTGTTAGAATGGCGACATGGATAGCGTGCCTAGTTCTAAACTTTGGATCCTATAGTACGTCCTCTAACTATACATATTATAAATACTAGGTATATAAACGTTGTTAGAGTTGAAGACACGAAAATGCAAAGTATTATGATTTTTCTTTTCTTTTTGTCGAGTTATAATTTGTGTATTAAAGTTATTGCATATTATCACATTTATTTCCTGCGGTATGCAAACAAGTTGTATCTGAAATGTACTCAAAATTGTTATGATTCCAAATATAGGAACACAATACATCTTGTTTTCGCGCATCCAGAAAAAAGATAAGTACAAAATCCTATGTCGTCTCAGTAACACATTCAACCTACATTAAAGTTTTGGGCTCACTTTCAATCCCCGGCGCTATTTTTAGAAAAATTGACCATAACCACTAAAGAAACTCAATGGAACGTAATACGAAGACCCTCCTCGGTTAGTCCCGCGGGATTATGTCCCAGCTCCGCAAACTAGTGAGAAAAATTACGATGTCTCGACAAACGGCGAAATGGTGGCAGTTAAGTGTATAGTGCTAAAAATAGCGTGATCCAATTACGGAGTCCCTGTTCGTCTCCGGTATCGCGAAGCAGTTAGTGAGCTCTCGTTAAATATGCAATTGAGAGCCGGCCTGAACTTCGACACTGTGACGGCCCTCCATCTACCTTTGTCAACATCAAACATTATAGGCGACCCTTCCGAGTGCTCAAGCGAAAATTTTGCCAATTTACGAGCACATCATACACCATGTTACAATGTGCAGTGTAACCTTTTTATTTATATGGAAGAAATAGTATAAAAAGAAATATTCATATTACGATTTTGCTCTCCAATGCACCAGATACGAAAATATTATGATTTTCAATGCGAATATAATAATCCATAATTTAGAAAAAAGTACTCGGTTTCTCTCAAATCTGTTTGACCTCCTCTAGCATTTGGTTACAGCAACAATATTGTTATTTAAATATCGTCAGATTCGGGCCACAACATCAATTACCTTTAACATCACTGTTATTTACAGAGGCTTTACGTAATAAACACGCCTTTACATAGAGAGGACAGAGCCTGGTAAAAAGAGGCTGTATTCTACTTAAATAGCTTAGGGTCGACCCCAAACATAGGCTTTTTACTTCGCGGCTTGCGGTGTGACATATTTTATTATCTTCCCGTCCCGGGAGAATATCAACGGGTAAGTATAGAAACACCAAGTTAAGGTGTCTTGCATTTACGTTATTATGTTGATAACTAATTGCCGTTTCTTTTTCCCCGGCCTTGGGCAGGATTTTATTAGTAAGTATGGGAGTATTTTACAAATAGTTCATACTTCTTTAACTACTTAGGTAAGTTCATTGTTATTAAACCATTCCTTGAAACTATTTTTATAGTGTCCTTCTTTCTTCTTCTTCTTCTTCTTCCTAGCGTTTGTCCCGTCTTGTGACGGGGTCCGCTTTCCTTATCCTCTTCTTCCACTTCGCTCTGTCCTGGACATCTTCTTCTACGAGTCCGCAGCTTTTCATATCTTTCTTTACGACACTCATCCACCTTCTTTCTATAGTGTCCTTCTTTCCAAAGGATTACTTAAAGCAAGTATTCTATATTTCATCCGTTAAAATATAACTGGAACATAATAACCAGCACCGCCTCGAACTATTTCCATGACATCGTTCACGTGGAATATACACAAATATTTCCCGTTTTGACTTCGGTAACGAACCGTGTTCAATTTTAGATTTAATACAGCTCAAACACGAGCTGTTGAAAACGGCTTTAGATTGAAAATGTTAACCGTTCACTTTTATTTTTGACAAAATGGAAATACGTTGTAAGTAAAGTAATTGTTGTATTTTTATTTGTTGAAAGAAAAATAAATACGTTTTTCAGATGTATACAATGATACGTCTGCTTTGAACATACGGTCTTCATACTTGCGGACTTGCCAATATTTAGTTTTGCGAAATAAGGTTTCCATTCGCAGGTAAAGAGAACGTTTCGTAAGTACTTCATTGATTTATACACTGTGCTAGATATGTAAGGACATCTTGAATGACGTATAAGTGGATTAGTATTTCTACCTACAATACAAATACAATACATATACCTACAATACTATTATTATACCTATAAACATTCATACATAATTTATGATTTATGAAATGAGGAATTAATAAAAGAAAATGTTTGAAATAACAGCCAAGAATATTTTTAGCCTAAAAATAACTGACGCGTATTAACATAACATTTGGATAGTACAATATTATTGCGTGACGTCAGAATTTTCCTTCATGACGTCATGAGGCAGCCGGGTGTCATGGCGCTGATTTAGCCTTCGCACAAAAAACGCACTTTGCCAAAACAGGGACATAGCTAAACAAAAACGAAGAATAAAAGCTTATGTTTTGTAATCGTACTGATCCTTGGCTAACTGTATTTGGACAGTAGCTTTATGATGTACACAAACCGTTACGTATTAATTGAATAAATAAACGTTACAAGTACGCTACCCAAAGAAATTAAGTCAACACTACGACAAAGCTGAGAGCTGGTCGTATTAAGAAGTTTGTGAAGTAATCGACGGAAATACGAAGCAATCATGAGTTGCCAAAGTAGCACTTCGGTGGCTTTCGAAATATGCCTATAAAAGTGTACAAACAAAAGTAAATTAGTGTGTTGGCTATACGTGTAAACAACTAATACCTAACTAAGCACTAATACCTAACTAAAACGCCAGCAGCAGTATCTAATTACTTTTGAACCGATTATACCTTTGATTTGATTGAAATGTAAAGAAAAAGTTACTAGAACTACTTATTAAATTAACCAAATTATTAACTCAATCTACCAAACATACGTAGGCATATATACGAATATATATCTCAGCATCTATCAAGAAATGATGTATAGTTTCATTATTACAAATAATAAATAAAATTCGTGTTCAGTTTCCATGCACAAAGAATTAATCTTCCACGTAATATTTGTTCAGATTGAATATGGAATAATTAAATCTGCCTGCAGAACTGAAGGATTTATCGTCAATATGTGTACTGAAAATCCTGAAAAACAGTTGATACGAGCTTTCATATATATTACATACTTACTATCGATGTAACTTTTCCAATGAAAATTATTGTTTTTGTTTTATTACTATGAAACTGAAACTAATAAATGTTTTTTAGTTTCGAGATCAGAATTGAAGATATTTTGGAGGGCAATTATTTCCGTGTTAATGATACGCTTTTGATGTTCTAGGGTTATGATTACAGCGAGTGGTACAGGATCATTAGCTGTATAATTGCCTTGCTAATAAACGTAGGTATTTATTACTCAATTAACGACTGTGGCCCGCCATAGCATCCTACGCTTGAAAACCTATGTNATATTTTATTATCTTCCCGTCCCGGGAGAATATCAACGGGTAAGTATAGAAACACCAAGTTAAGGTGTCTTGCATTTACGTTATTATGTTGATAACTAATTGCCGTTTCTTTTTCCCCGGCCTTGGGCAGGATTTTATTAGTAAGTATGGGAGTATTTTACAAATAGTTCATACTTCTTTAACTACTTAGGTAAGTTCATTGTTATTAAACCATTCCTTGAAACTATTTTTATAGTGTCCTTCTTTCTTCTTCTTCTTCTTCTTCCTAGCGTTTGTCCCGTCTTGTGACGGGGTCCGCTTTCCTTATCCTCTTCTTCCACTTCGCTCTGTCCTGGACATCTTCTTCTACGAGTCCGCAGCTTTTCATATCTTTCTTTACGACACTCATCCACCTTCTTTCTATAGTGTCCTTCTTTCCAAAGGATTACTTAAAGCAAGTATTCTATATTTCATCCGTTAAAATATAACTGGAACATAATAACCAGCACCGCCTCGAACTATTTCCATGACATCGTTCACGTGGAATATACACAAATATTTCCCGTTTTGACTTCGGTAACGAACCGTGTTCAATTTTAGATTTAATACAGCTCAAACACGAGCTGTTGAAAACGGCTTTAGATTGAAAATGTTAACCGTTCACTTTTATTTTTGACAAAATGGAAATACGTTGTAAGTAAAGTAATTGTTGTATTTTTATTTGTTGAAAGAAAAATAAATACGTTTTTCAGATGTATACAATGATACGTCTGCTTTGAACATACGGTCTTCATACTTGCGGACTTGCCAATATTTAGTTTTGCGAAATAAGGTTTCCATTCGCAGGTAAAGAGAACGTTTCGTAAGTACTTCATTGATTTATACACTGTGCTAGATATGTAAGGACATCTTGAATGACGTATAAGTGGATTAGTATTTCTACCTACAATACAAATACAATACATATACCTACAATACTATTATTATACCTATAAACATTCATACATAATTTATGATTTATGAAATGAGGAATTAATAAAAGAAAATGTTTGAAATAACAGCCAAGAATATTTTTAGCCTAAAAATAACTGACGCGTATTAACATAACATTTGGATAGTACAATATTATTGCGTGACGTCAGAATTTTCCTTCATGACGTCATGAGGCAGCCGGGTGTCATGGCGCTGATTTAGCCTTCGCACAAAAAACGCACTTTGCCAAAACAGGGACATAGCTAAACAAAAACGAAGAATAAAAGCTTATGTTTTGTAATCGTACTGATCCTTGGCTAACTGTATTTGGACAGTAGCTTTATGATGTACACAAACCGTTACGTATTAATTGAATAAATAAACGTTACAAGTACGCTACCCAAAGAAATTAAGTCAACACTACGACAAAGCTGAGAGCTGGTCGTATTAAGAAGTTTGTGAAGTAATCGACGGAAATACGAAGCAATCATGAGTTGCCAAAGTAGCACTTCGGTGGCTTTCGAAATATGCCTATAAAAGTGTACAAACAAAAGTAAATTAGTGTGTTGGCTATACGTGTAAACAACTAATACCTAACTAAGCACTAATACCTAACTAAAACGCCAGCAGCAGTATCTAATTACTTTTGAACCGATTATACCTTTGATTTGATTGAAATGTAAAGAAAAAGTTACTAGAACTACTTATTAAATTAACCAAATTATTAACTCAATCTACCAAACATACGTAGGCATATATACGAATATATATCTCAGCATCTATCAAGAAATGATGTATAGTTTCATTATTACAAATAATAAATAAAATTCGTGTTCAGTTTCCATGCACAAAGAATTAATCTTCCACGTAATATTTGTTCAGATTGAATATGGAATAATTAAATCTGCCTGCAGAACTGAAGGATTTATCGTCAATATGTGTACTGAAAATCCTGAAAAACAGTTGATACGAGCTTTCATATATATTACATACTTACTATCGATGTAACTTTTCCAATGAAAATTATTGTTTTTGTTTTATTACTATGAAACTGAAACTAATAAATGTTTTTTAGTTTCGAGATCAGAATTGAAGATATTTTGGAGGGCAATTATTTCCGTGTTAATGATACGCTTTTGATGTTCTAGGGTTATGATTACAGCGAGTGGTACAGGATCATTAGCTGTATAATTGCCTTGCTAATAAACGTAGGTATTTATTACTCAATTAACGACTGTGGCCCGCCATAGCATCCTACGCTTGAAAACCTATGTTTGTGTACTGTGGAGATTAAATGTTTTTAATTTCATAGTTATACAGATCTTCAGACAGAAAAAGAAGAAAATAGATTTTATTATTGGCTTTTCAACCATTTTCCATCGACCTATAGGAATAAATACAACGTTCATAAAGATTTTCATTTGAATAGTTTGAATGTTCTAATTTGATCTCCAAGTCCTGGATACTACCTACCTACCTACTAACACTCAATAATTTCGCGTTATTTGTCATAATTAGAATGATAAAGATTGTCACGTCTTCGTCTGATACAACAGTTTCCTTCATGGCTAAGACAGTTCATTTACTGAACTTTTTAGTAATGCCTGCCATGGTCAGACCATAGACGTGCGACTGAAACATTGAATTTGAATAACCGAAAATAGGAAAATGAAAATATTTACCATTTAAAAACAACTTTGTAACATACAAACAAACTTTTACAAAACAAAGCACAGTCAATTAACAACTACCAATAACCATTAACATGAAAATAAATCGAGCGTCCAGTCCGAACTGTGTTAATTAAATTTCAATTACCATTTCCTAACAAGCTAAATAAATTCAGCAAAAAGGCAATGATGGGCATTATGGGGCGATGAGTGTCATCAAAGGCTCGTTACACACGTCATGGAGATGTGAGAGCGTCCGACCCCGTCGCCGGTCGCGCTCATTAGTCGCAATACTCACAGTTGTACGTACAAACGTACGTGTGCACTGTACCAACATCTGTCTGATAAAGGTCGCCAAATGGAGGATGGAGGGTTAAAAATGGTATTTTGGGAAAATTGCGTCATGAGTTTCGAGATGTAAAAGGTCATTGCTAATTAATGTAAAAATAGTATAATGGTATCTACATACGTATAATTGCTAGACTGTAATAGGTTACTTTAAAAGAAGTCTAAGGGCTTATTTATACCTACATTATATGTAAAATCATGTTTTAGTCTAAGATAAGAGCATTTTGAATTTCTTTTCATCACGGACAGTATAACTATTAAGTCTGAATGAAAATATTCTTAGATTGCCAAAAGTTTGAGCGGCCTTACACGTTTTAGCTGAAATTGGTACTTTTCCAAGTTATTAGAACTACTAAGTTATTACTTATAATTTATGGAACCTTTTTGCCCGGATCGTGGAAGAATAGGGCGCAGCCTATTTTTGATAAATGAGTAATTCTAATCGATAACAGAGGTTGGTACAAAGTTTTCATCTTTTGAAAATACCAAAGTTGATAGTTTAGTAAAATTGACTATTCTCCCAAGCGTCACAAATCAATGTCCGTTTTATTAATATCTTACAAAGGAGAACAAAGTTTTATTTAAAATTTTGAAAAAACTTTGGCCACGTCTTGAATATTTCTCATGACCTTAGTATTTTCGAGTTCTTTCACCACTTTCTTTTAGTTAAAAAGAAATAAAAACATTTGAAAGACGTCTATATCAGTCTAGAGTGTAGCTTTAGAAACAGATACGCCATTATATTTCATTTTTAACTCAGAACAACGCGAATGGAGTGAAGAGCTCTCAAAAACTGAAGAAGGGCGTCGACGAACTAACATAGCTCTTGGAACTCAAACTCTTAACTTTCCCAGCGTTATATATTTCGGTGTCACTCATTCGTAAAGTAATAAGCAGTCTCTTTACTTCGCTCGAAGCTAGAATTAGTCCCTTGCATACGCCCATGTACTTGCTAAGTGAATCACAAGTGTATATTGCAGTGACATTTGTTGGGGAGATGATGCGACTTCGTTACTTTAAATGCAGTCGTTTGAGGGCACTTGCAGTACAGTCTAATTTGGACACTCGTACCTGCACTGTTGCTTTATTAAGATTGCATTTACATCCACCATAGTGTGTCATGTTGGGCGTAGAATATGTTTTATGGGCTCTTGTTTTGTTTAGTTGTTAATGAACTACAGCAGACAGTACACGGCCACATAGATACTAACATTTGTGCATAATCTCTAATGTAGTATGCAGGCTGTAACTAACTACAGTTTAACAAAGTGATTGATTAAGTTTAATTCTCGATTACTCAATATCAAAAGTATCCCTTGTTATTATATCCAGCTCCATCGTTACGGAGCATAGATCCCAACTATCTCTTGAGAACTATGCTCCGGTAATTTCAAGAGAAGGATCTTAAACTTTGCTCACATTAGCACTATCAGCATACATATCTGTATCGCAGTGGGGACAGTAAACCCATAGAACCACACCCAAATCAAATTAATGATAGTGTTAGGTAAAGTAAATTAAAATAAACTTACATTTGGAGAGCCTTGTTGATCACTTGAACATCATGTGTATGCCGTATTAGAAAACGTTATCATTTAACGACCAATAAATATCTAATGACACGTTATTATAATACACTTCCTTTATCTCCCCAAAAACAATTTCATTACTATATAAGATAAACCTTTCATCCGCGTACAAACAGTATAACATCGATACATTTGTAGAAGTAGATAAACACTTGCGTCACTCTCCCATGTACTTTGTAACGTTACAATATTGACGCTAACACGCAGACTTTACTACTAATTATCACGACAAACACGCTTATCGTTTCTAATTAATTTTCCGCATGTTAACCCGCGATTAGGATCATTCGTGTTTTAATAAAAAGGATATACTACTAAGCTACGCTATTCATATATCAACATAATATGAGTTTCGTAATTTGTGGAACAAAAACAAATTACGTCACTTCGATCCAGTACTAAACTGTTGAAAGAATTTGCATCATTTTATAGCCTTTGTTGAACATGACAAAAAGCGTAGTAAAAAGTTTAACAATGAAAACAGCTCGACTAGAAAAAGCTAGCACATATCATTGTAAGTGAAAAATGTAAACTATCCGTGTAAAACATTCCATGATATAACATAAACTATGTACGTCGCACTCTGACACGCTACAATAGATATAAATCTATGTACACAGTACGTATGTGTGTGTGTACAGCGTCGCTTCGTGACAACAAGCGAACATCGGGTAAAGGATCCTCACGATCGACGGAGATACCACGTAACCCCTTCCCACTGAATAGTGTCGACTTATGCCATACAATATATTACGTAGACCCTCCTAGAACTTCATTTGAATATACATTTTGTACGTTTACACTCTTGCTGTTAAAGAATAATAAATATCACCACCCCATAAATATTTTTATAAAGAGAATTGAAAAGATTAAATCAAACCCGTTTTTAAATAGCTCGACCTCTAAGCTAAACTTTTAAAAGGCCATCACGCCTAATTCTAGTTCACTTTTTATATAGGTTATTTTAAGCTCACCAAAACGCTAAACGAACTCTAAAA
The DNA here is from genome assembly GCA_002382865.2 of Heliothis virescens. NCBI lineage: Eukaryota > Metazoa > Arthropoda > Insecta > Lepidoptera > Noctuidae > Heliothis > Heliothis virescens. The sequence goes on along the minus strand of NWSH02000519.1, from coordinate 8,390,769 downwards.
GATTGAAACTGAGAGAGCAATTGTTTCAGTGTATTGATTTGTTGAATTCGATCGTAATCGTGTCAAGCAGTCGACACTCCAGAAGCACCCCACGGCGATGCCGGGGCAACATACAACTGTATCTGTTTGCTAAAGAGGTTCGTTTACCTCAGCGGTTTGCATAGATTATTGTTGTACAAAATGGTATTGCTGCACACGCCACCGGAAACCCGATAACGAAGGCAGTGACGTATGAACATGAATTAGTGGAGCGCAGCGCAGCAGGCGCAGTGCATCGCGCTGTCGTGCCGGCCGGCCCGCCCGACCCGCCGGCACGCGATCCAACACCAACGCTTTACATAAAACACTCGTAAATAGACCACATAAAACTTTTTTTATCTGACTCACACCTAGTTCCAAATGATAATGTAGAAAATGCGGTCGACGTGATTTTCATACGAATGGCAGAAACAGCCAAAGACAATGCAATGTTGAGAAGTTACGTAAGAACTAAGTTTTTTACCTACCGGAGAAGAAAGAATCAAGTCTCGCAGTTATTTGAGTAAAGAGAAAATCAATAATAATATCTACGTATAACTGCCGCACGGTCACGCGCGCCGGTCGGAGGGGAATTGTTTAAAGATTTCATAACTGCACTGATCCTATATCTCTATGTTTAAACCACATCTGATTATATATACAACCAGTTATATTTGGAAGTAACCAAATAGTCAGACCCCTTAAAGCACGGCAGTAAGTTATACTCATCTATATCTATCTGTTTATTATACAGTTTTGCTTGTTCATAGTTGTATTTTCACCGCACCACGCCACGTAGCAGCACCTCGTAGCGTTGTAGCGAGTTCGTAGCGAGCTCGTAGCATGCACCTACCAATGGCTATATTTAGCGCTGTGAATGCATTTAAATGCATTCATTTCGCGTGTTCATTTCTTAAGATAAAAGGTTCAAGCCTTCACCAGTTTATGTAGACTGCTACGAATTTCTTCAATATAGTTTACATTAATAAGTATTTTAGCTATTTTTTTTTTCTTTTTGTAAGTTCTCAAGTATTCGAGTCTATTCAAATCCGTAGTTTTATAATCCCTTTGACATTTTATGAAATTTGGGAAAAACTAACTAGAAATATGTGAAACATTATGAAATCCTAGATAGGCTAACTAGTTATAATAAATAAATGGAAGATACTAGCTAATTAATATACATAAAAAAATGTCGAAGTCACTTTCAGCTTTCCACACTGACCTCTACTTCAATATTCCTGTATAACTTTTAAAGCAGATAAGTAAACATCATAAGATCGCACGGCAGTGCGGCGTTAGGCCCAAGTTTCGATAAAAAGCAATATGGCCGATGGAGGGGTACCGTGTCTTATCGACATCGTAAGCTGCTCTCGACCTGAGTTTCGGGTAAACGACGCACCTCTAATAAGTGCACACAATTACTGGAATCTAAGTATTTGGGCCAATAGCAATGGCGTTGTATAATAATAAACCCATGTGTGAAACTTATATCGATCAACGAATTCAAAGGAATTCGGAAGAATATGTAAATTGGAAACGAACGAATAGAATTGTACCGATGTTTCGTATGCAAGACTTTCAATGCCTTTACAACGGTTTCCGTCGCTTCAAATAAATTTGTCAAATGCAACCATTGACCTATATTGTAGCGCTTTGAAGACACGTTCAAATAGTTTCAATATTTCCAATTCTACATGCTTAACTGGGTTCGGTTCAATAAATAAATCACACAACTAATTAATTTTGTAAATAGTGCCGAGTATCTATTAAGTAGAGTTCGATGCTCGATACTTATTATCTGTTGATCGCGCGCTAATGCCGGATAATCCGATATGTCACCACGTACCTAGACGGAGTAGACGTAAGCTAAGGAAGCAATACTCGGCTAATCCCTGACGCGCTGATGGAAAAACCCGTAAGTCCGCCTAATGAATCGATCGCCCCACTAACGGGAAAGTCCTACATAATATCGTACTTTAACGATCTTTCCAACAAAGTTTATTAATCTACTTAATATTGCCTAACAGGCGAAGAGGCCGTTCGCCCTAAACTTTATAAGAGCTATTGTGTATTTTGATTCTCTGCGTGGCAGTAAATATCACAAGCGTTGTCTCAATACAATAAAAAAAATGTATACTTACGTACTTCTTTTTAGGGTTCCGTAGTAAACTAGGAACCCTTATAGTTTCGCCATGTCTGTCTGTCCGTCCGTCCGTCTCTCCGTCCGCGGATAATCTCAGAGACTGTTAGCGCTAGAAAGCTGAAATTTGGTACCAATATGTAAATCAACCACGCCGACAAAGTGCAAAAATAAAAAGTGGAAAAAATTGTTTTATTAGGGTGCCTCCCCTACACGTAAAGTGGGGCGTGATTTTTTTTTTAATTTCAACCCTAACGTGTGATATATCGTTGGATAGGTATTTTAAAATGAATAGGGGTTTACTGAAATCATTTTTTGATTATATTAATACTTTCGGAAATAATTGCTCCAAAAGCCGAAAAATAGGCGTCCCCCCCCCTCTAACTTTTGAACCGCAAGTTTAGAAAATAT
>NWSH02000519.1:8369793-8384974 GCA_002382865.2 Heliothis virescens | reverse complement strand
TGAGAAATTATTTTGAACGTGGTACAGACAGCAGTCTTTGAGATATAGCAATTTTTTTGGAAACCGCAAATTATAACTTTGTTATTCATATATTTGTATGAAAAACAAAGTTATTCTGTGTTGCCGAAAAATGTTTGTATTTTGGCTAGTTGTAGGTAATAAATGCGTTCAGTTTTCATAGAAAATGGTACGGAACCCTTCGTGCGCGAGTCCGATCTCTTCCCGACTCGCACTTGGCCGGTTTTTTGTGTGTGTATTTTATTATCATTCATGATCTTTAAATTAAACGAAATGAATCCTACAAATAACTAATACCTATGGATAGCACCGTATGTCTGTAGCCGACAAAGGCACGTTACAGCATAGCGTCTATTCCCGAACTATTGATCTGAAGAGGCCGCCAGCGACACGCATCAGCTGACGTCTGGAACACTACTACCAAAGCACCTAACAACAAACACGAACTGTCGTTACACAATCCATTGCGTTATTTTTAGAAGCAACTTACAAAGTCTGCCGGTAAAAACCTCAATGGAAAGGTATTTCGTAATAGAGCAATAGTGGTGACGTCGGCTTATTTCGAGCGGAGGTTCATTGATGTGAGGGTCATTTGCATAGAAGCGTTGTGTGCGGGTAATGTGAAAATAGTTGGCATTAGGGCGCGGTACCTTTCAGTTGGGCAAGTCGGAGCCGGCGCAAGATAATGAGCTCCATTGTGGCGAGCTGCGAGTCCGGTGGGGACAGCTGCTGTCTGCAAAAACGAACAAGCAAACTTTATCAAATAGCCTAGTGGAATGGCGGGACACGTTTTAACTTGTTTAATATATTGTAATAGATTTTTAACATTGATTTGATTGATGACACGATAAGATTTTATAGTACTTAATATTTTTAAATAGGAATGTTGAGTTAACCAAACACAAACAGTGACGGTGAACGCTAGGAGTACTTGTCTAAGTTAATGAATAATTTGAGAGGAGGATAGTGCCCTCCCTCTCGAGACTCACTCACTGGTTAGACTCAAAACTTGCTCCTCCTATTTGTTCTACTTCCATAACACAAATATCGAGTTGTGATAGAATGTTTGTACTTGTACATCTATTACTCTTGTGATGAATAGCGTGGCAAACATAATTCTTAATCTAGATAGAGCAAAACATTCTTACTATTTTTATGTCACCATATTCAAGAGTTGTCTTGCATGTTCATAACTTAATGCCGTTTATCATGTACTTAGTACTAGCTACCGTATCTTAGTTGCTTATTCTTAACGAGTTATTCACACATTATGGCTTTTTTTAAGCAAGGGATAGTAAAATTGCTAAATATTTAAACATGTACCGCGAAGTAAAAGCTCTCTGCGTTATGATTGATATACCAATAATAATATATTTATCGTCTCAAAAGTCATAAAATGTCGACACGCTCAGTGCTCCAGATAGGTTTACTGGAGCGACCCATAAACTATACGGTACCTACTCAAAATTCGTACGATAGGGCTTCTAGAAAATAAATAATAAGAACATCTATATAAAGACAAAAAATGGTGCTTATGCCAGCTGAAAATTGTTTGAAGATCACCTCGATAATAATACGTATGATTCACTGTAATTACGAGTCCTTAAACATAATGGAATTTCAAAGCACCAATCTAACAATTTGTTACAGCTATCATCATTTTAATAACTTTGATAGTAAAAAGTAGACTATTTTAGTTTCAATTGAATGAATACCTACATCATCACTTTTATTCGTCAACCGTTTATACGATAATCCATATGATAATGCCTACTATTATAGCAGTAACAAAATTCTGCCGCAGTCAGGCTAACACCGTTGAAACCAAGCTAAATCACGGGGATCATGTTGTTAAAGTTAAAGGACAAATTCTTAAAACTTAACTACTAACCAAAGCTGGCAGAGTGCTCATAAACTACGTCATTAACGGGAACGCTGCGTGACGCTGGGTTACTCCTTAATTTGTCAGTATTAACTCATCAAGGGCTGCAGACAACTAACGGGTGACGTAACTAAACACCCTTTCATTAAACTATTTGTACACAGGTAGAGGTTTATGTTTGTAATTACAGGTGACGGGTCCCGGTCACACGCAATATGGCCGCTATCTTGCACGGACTAATAAATTAATGAAATGCGTATATTGCTCCCGTGGTATATCCGTCGGATTTTTAAGGTTAGATCATTCTAGGATCTACCGTGCAACATTTTTTATACGAGTACTTGGTATATCGACATCCTTAAAATGTTGAAAGTAATTTATAATTGTGTTTGCAATAAAGGATAATAGGTACCTACTACTATTTAAGTCAAGGTACCAGTTGTACCTGTATAAAGTGTTGTATTTGGATAGTAAAAGTTAGATATTCAAATAGCACCTTGAGTGTTATGATAATGCGGTTAAATTATTAACAGACATTTAGTTGACAATTATGAGAGACAAGCTGTTGGGGTCTATGTCAGCTCATATAACTCCATTCTCTGCAGTCGGTGTTCCACCTTACGGCCCACAAAATACATTTTACGGCTAAAGTGGAGTCACCCTCGTAAATTTCCCAGCGATACCGTGCTCCCAATAAAACTTTCTTGACACTTTCTTTCGATGTTATGTCGCCGTGAGTTATGCAGATTTATAGGCACACATTAATATGCACCGACTTATTTACGTAAGGACAGATCTAATCGCGGTGTTTGTAAATGAGGGGCACTTTATACGCTTATTAGTTATAATTATACGTGTTAATAGTGTTGGTGTGCCATATTGTACCTCTAGGATATTTTTATAATTAACGGTTTTACTGATTGTATAACGGTGGTGTTTCACTTACTAGCACGACTATACTTTTCCTTTCCTCAAATGTACCATGTCTTATATGCTAACATCAATTTGCACTATTTGAAACAAAGCTGTTCAGTTCATATTGGCAAGAAAATGATTTACATTTTCCGTAACACTAATTAGTTATTATAAGCTATTTTTGTAACAAAACTTTTCCTTCTTCTTTGTTGTTATTGCGGGGTTCGTTATAACATCAGCAATATGTCGAGTCTCCTTTTCTTAGAAGAAAAACATTGTTCAAATACTTAATAATTTACAAAGGAGCAGTTATGAAAGCAACTTCAATATGAAACACTCAAACGGAGACGCGAACAAAAATTTTATGAAGTCAAAGCGAGTCAGCGCGTGCAGCGAGGATTTTACTAGCCTGACCTTATTGCTTTATTAACTTTTATGTCGACGTCCCAATTGTTTCTATCTAGCACACAACAAAACTCACTAACAAACTATCAACTTTATACTGATCCAGGGTTCGATTTGTGTCGACAAGCTTCGCTTTTCTGATGACAAGAATTTCGGGAGCGTTTATACGAGTAGGCTATAATATACGCTATAAGGAAATATATGCTGAATAGAAGTAAGACCAAATTACTACTGGTTCTCCTATTTCCTTGCTCAACAAAGTATTCATAAAAAAATACAAGTAAGAAAATATTAACGAGCTGCCTTGACCGGTAGTGAGGTTTCGCCTTTTCCGCTACTCAGTCCACGCAACATGGCGGAGTTTCCGGTGCTGAAAATCAACTCGCCGTAAATGTCTGTCCCCGAGAATTACACTTTGTTATACAGGAAATCTTGTAAACGTAGCGCTTTCTGTGCTGTTATTACCTTCAAACAATTAAATGGACCTATTTATAAAATACTTAAGAATGAAATACAGAAGAACATGAACAATTGATTTCTAAAGGACTTTCGTTTTATGCCAGCACAATATTCAAATAGTACGATAATTATAACAACTAATATTATGTTCAATTTCAAATATGGTACATACGTTAATAGCATAACGATAATAATATAAAATTACTAAGACCAATTTTTAAGATCTTTATTACTGAAAAGCGGATAGCAGCAAAATGTTGCTTCATTTTCTCAGCATAATCCTATGCCACATGAACATGTATGAGAACTACATTAGCAGGGGAACTACTATATATTACATTTTCAAGTATTTTTGACAGCATGTGTAATGCTGTTATGTAAAAATGCTGGCTTGCTGGCTGTAATAAATCATTATTATCCATTGAGAGAATATGAAATGAGGAACGCTGCAAGCCGCACTTCGAAGCGAGAACATAGTCAGGGAAACCTTTTACACAACTGTATTATACGTCCTTGTCTTAATATGATAATACGTATTTTATTCCTTGGTCAGCCACGCAGATTGAAAGCAAATCAACAATAAATAAAACTAATTGACAGTTTATCAGACCCATGTCAAAGATAAATCCAAAATCCGAGGTCGTGGCATTCGTAGCAATGTGCGCTACGCCGTAGCAGGGCTCGTAGCGTTAAAATTATAAGCTGATTTACGTACAGATTCTCATGATCTCTCGGATACGCTTGCCTATGTATGTATGGGGATATCTATATATGGAGTGTACATAACATCCATTAAGGAAATCCTGATAAAAACCCATACACATTGCTATATTAAGCAAAACAAAGTAGCCTACAGTAAATTCGTCCATTTATTTAATGCCCAAATAAACCGAAAGCCGCAAAATTCGATTCACAACGTTGTATTCGCTTTATATTGAAAAGCTCAGTTCCGACATCGACATAGACGCCATCAAACCATTATGTAAAGAGCGCGGCAATAAAAAAGTAACACCTCGTGAGTGACGGCGCCGGCAAACCTCGTTCGAAATAAAACCAAGTATCTAGCTGCTGCAGCCGACTTTACATTCATTGCCACATTTTCTAATCCAGCCGCTTGCAACCGCTGACAGCGTTTTTTCATTTTGACATTTGAAATGAACTATTTCGCAGTGTTTTGTATTTGGCTTTATTGTATTTTACCGCGATCTGCGGGGCGTCGTCATAAAAATGTCATCACTCGATATTTTACTAGTATGTTCTATGGTTGGTGTGAGGGAAACTTTACAGGTAAAGTGCATACACGGTGGCTTTTTGGGGATAATCGAAATCACCCTCTTTTCTGGAGAGAAATGAAATAACGCCACATGCAAAGGTGTATTTTAATTTTTGAATGGCTGAGCCAATTTTAATAATACGTGTCTCTATAGCTTGAAAATTAGCTTTAAACTAAAAAAAAAACACATCAGAATGGCTTCATCCATTTAAGAGCTATAGTGTCGCAGACAACCAAAGCTGTCAACTTGTAATACCCCTGTTTTTGCGTCGTGGTTAATAACGAACCACTTATAAAGTTATTAAAAAATACACACGACGAAATCTAAGTAGGTACCTTATTACTTACTTACATATCGTTAAGGAAAATTTAATTTGTAATGTACGAGCGCTTTACCTATCAAGTCCACACGTTTGTCATGATTCAAAACCCAGTGATTCCTGATGTATTCTTAATGTACAGATGTCGTGACTGACAACGTTATCTGCATTCATTCGTATTTATAAATCAGTTTTGAATACGAGTTCACTTCGATACTATCATCACCTAAGTGTAAAAAACCCATTAATGCACAATATTTTGCACCAAACATACATACAAGTTTAATGAAATATTTTCAATTCTAACACCAACTACATTATGTTGTCCACAGCAGCTATAAATATTAACTCAACAGGTAATTACTGTCGATACTTTCGATAACAGTTAATGACCCGATACTTCAACATGGAAATCCAACATGACAATTCCCTAACAGCCCGCAATTATACGTCGTTATAAACAACGTGCGTCGATGAACTAAGTAAACACGGCGTGTTTCCTCTTTCATAAATATAACACCGACGAGGACACTCATTATTCACGCTACAAAACTAATTTTCAAAGTGTCACTGCGAAGTCCGACGCCAGATCGAAAAAATGAAATAAAAGACGCGAATCTCGCTATTTGTCATACAACAGACTCGACGTCGCTATCCTTACGCATTTCTCGGAAAATGAGAAATCTTTTGCATTGATAAATTTAATGCATTTTAATGGCGAATTAATGTTTTGTTCTATTGTATAAAGTTTGCAGAACTAGTTGTATGGATGTTCCTACCTTCGAAGTTAGAACAAATATGAATATGTAGACTGAAACAGCTAACTGTGGAGAGTTATAGTGGAAGTTTATTATGTTGTTGACACAGATGATACAGGAAAGCTTTGTTCTTACACATGATAATAACAGTAATGTACCATTTGCTGACATCTGTGCCTTGCTTAATAATATAATTCGTAACAATCTATGCTTGCACCTGTGTCCTGTGTTTCGAATAATTGCGTGGAGATTACTGTGAGTTATACCTGAGTATTAGCAAAGTGAAATTAAAGAAACATGAGCCAAAAATACAGACGAGCCGGAATACGCTTAGTTCTGGCGCATGCTCCAAGCCTAATCTTATAGTCAAATCAGACAATTTCTAGACTGTTTGGAGACAAAGCAACAGATTATCCCTGCAATTGAAAGGCATACGAGGTAAATATATTATAAGGAAGGTGTGACTTGTTGATAAAGAGACCGAGGGAACAGAGAAAGACTGAAGTAGTTAATCAACATAAAAACGCAAAGAGAGCTCGTAAACCCTTTTTGTAAGGGCGCGTGAAACGTTAGTTAAAAAGTGTAAACGTCATCAGCGACCCGGTAGAGGCTACTACAGCGGCCAAGTGAGCTATTGAGCGGGCGCCGGCGCGGAAGCGAGAATTATACAACTACTACCATTACACTGTGCCCTGGGCTAAGCGCCGCCTGCGTAGGTACAGTTACACTTTCACGCTTCAGTATAATTGCTATTTTTCTTTACCTTTAAGCCTTTTTACTGCCCATTTTGTTGGGTTTTACCTTCTGCTCACAAAAACCCACATCGAGCACTTTACTACGCAGCAATAAATACTAAGTATTTCCTTTATACATCCCTCTACATTATATGCTGTGACTTTTATCTACTTAAAGGAACGACTCAGTTAATATATAAACTAAAATATTCCTATCCATATTCTAATGGCCGCTAAAAAAGCATAATTATACGTATCTAAAGAGTTGATGTTAGTTGTCCGCTTCACCTGCAAGATAGATCAAGATGATAAAGACTACACTATCATTGATAAGCGACTCAACTCAAAAATTATAGTATTTAACACAAACTTGACAGATATAGATAGGTAGGATACATTCAGTAGTTCATGATTTACGGTAGCAGTCTCGGGTCGATAAAATTGTAAATGAATGTTTAGTTGGAACAAAAAGGCTGCTATCAAGTGAGTTGTTGTCGTTGATTTAGTGAGGTGGACGGCTTATATCCGGGTGCAAGCTGGCCGCGGCTAGATTGATAGCACGTAAAGCGTTGCGGCACTTTTTCATTGTCAAGCTGTTGTGATTGATCGTCACAAGAACCACCGTCCACTGCGCTTCACTATATTTTCCTCAAAATATTGGTATTAACTTTCTTATATTTACGTTTCCTAAAAATTATCAATGCTAATGTTACTCAGTCTGTTTCAAAAAAGTATATTGATATATACTGGTTAAATACACAATTAAAATGTTTTTTTTCCATCAAAATATTTAAAATAACTCGTGACATTTTTAGTAGTTCGCTTTATTAGCTTTTCATTTCAATTTCGACGATTGCAAAGTGCTGAGAAAAGCTTGATTGGACAGAATAGAAATGAAGGTGTCTTTAATTTCACAGTCGGCAGTTACAGTCGCACTCAAGGTGTTAGACGGTAATTAATTTAATGATCAAAACCCGCTGACTGAGTGCTCGGACCTGCGGGCAGCTATTGTGTAAGGGTTCTGTAAGGAAATACCAATAGTATTTAAGAAGAATATTGTAACTTTCAGTCGTAAAATTCATGCAAGTAATTGTGTACTTCCCAGGACTGTCTACTCGTCATACTAAATATTGTAGAAAGTATCGTCAACACGAACAAATTTAGTTGTTCGTGTTGGAATAAACAAAAATATCTTTAGGGTAAATTGACTTCTTTTATTTTCATCCCATAAGAGCACGCATTATACAGGACAGCGGCGTCTGCGCCAATGAAAAAACAAAAATACCACTTACGAAATCATACTGCGGAATGAGATCTTTTTAGAAGATTTTAACGTCTCATAAACAAAGGAATGAGATGGGAAATCTTGGTGCAGCAGGAGGGTCACGATAGTTCTTCCCAAAATTTTTGGGCCAAAAATCCCTCAGCCTCAGCAGCCTTTGCAAGAAAAAAAATTGTAATACACAGTTTGGCTTCAAACTGTGTATTAAATTTTAAACCATTAATTTTTATACGTGACTCCTACAACGTCCTCCTCTTAGTCCTCCAGTACGCTGACATCATATGTACAAACTAAAAATACGCGTATTTGTATAATGTTTTGCGGTCTCTCAATATAAACCGTGCGTTGGTGGGAAGTTGATTTCCCGCGGGTAATTTGTGATTTATTACAACCCAAACATTTGTAGGCTTCGAATCAAAATCAAATGTAAAAATACTATGTCCTGCTAAAATGTTAAATCAATCTTAACTAATATTATAAGACTAGGTTTGTACCCTAAAGGCTCCGAAACTACTGAATCGATTTGAAAAATACTTTCGTTGTTGGGAAGTTAAGATATCCCCATGTGATATAGGCTATTTATTATCCAGGTAGGAGAAACCGTGACAAACAGCTAGTTTTTAATAAATTCGGAAGTATTTTATGATAATTTTTATCTGGTATACCCATGGAGGTAGGAAATGAAGGGAAGTACCTATGTACTGGCATTACTGCTTATGAGATTATTTATACGGTTCGTCGGAACCTTTTTCTATTTATCAACCCAGAAACTTAACTAAAATATAGATACTAGAATTAATCAACTATCTCATTTTGTGAAAGTTCAAATATTTTTCAAAAAGGTCTTTTGTTTTCATCCGACGTTGTTACACCTCGGGTTACGTTTTATGTTCTAATGATAAGGTCGTCCTTTCATGTCCTGGATTCTAATCCCGACCCCGCTGTATCTTATCACTCATCTCATAAAGCAAGCTGTCTTTTGTTTATATTTTTATTAGGTCATCATTTATGAGGTTGGAAGAAAATAAATTCTGCATTTTGGGCTTCATTGAGTTGCGCCAGTACCTAACTCAAGCAATCGCAAACACAGCCTGGCTACATAATTACAAACCTAACCGAAAACAACATCCCAATCTGAAAACATTGCAGCAATATTCGCCAAAAGCTGATTATCGAATAAAGTCGCAGATCATTATCGGAGAAGTTCATCTAAGACATTGATTGCCGGAACCGGACCACTCGCAACCGAATAAGATTGGATCCAAACTATTCCCAATGTGCACCCCGCACTACTTAGATATATTAATTTTATTTGCGTAGGTATCTGCATTTTAAGCTTTTATTCACAAACTTTTCCCATTACATGCCATAGTTATTTAAGTTTTATACAGTTCTGAAAGTAGAAAGTACGTGAATAATTAAAGTAAACTGTTTTTATTTCGCTACCGGTGGTGGGTGTCGTGTCACAATCAAGTATCGATTGCTACTCATTAAATTCGCCTTTGTCGACTCGATTTTAATGCAAGCCACCCCTCGTCCCTATTTTTGTAGTGTCATTGGATCACAAAAGCCGGTAGCTCTCATTGATTTGCTTACACAAGTAACCAAACCGTTACGAAGAGTGCTGATTTATTGACTGCTGTTTAATTCCCCTGGTGCGTCCGAAGTGATGGTGCTATCGTGATAGGCCGCGAATAAAAACAGCCTCATTTACAACGGTAGTTGCGTTGCGTGCGCATTGTGGCTGATAACCGTATATATTGCCATTGTGTTCATAAATCTGTCTATAATTCCAAAAACAAAGGGAAAACAGTAAGCAAATGCCATTCTCGTGATCTTTTGACCCGGGCTGCTTCAGTTTGCTGTAACTATTAATCTAATCATGAGCAACACAGGGGGAAACTAGTCGATTCCATCCCGAATACTTTTATAATAAACGAACAAAGTACATAAGTTTCCCCTGAGGATAACGGACGTCAGACACAAATCACTCCGGGCAATGCTATATATAAAAAATTCAGCTAGCGAAAAACTTATAATATAACTAACATTTATATAATTTTTGCAGGAAGAACGTTCATATATATATATATGTTAACGAAAATGTATGTAATCCGTCGTTGTATACAAATCCTAGGAAATGTATGTAATTCCTAAAATAGCCCGGAAATGTGTGAAATAAATTATATTAGACACATTTCCTAGGAAATCTATACATTTCCTAAATAGCAATCGGAAATGTGATTTTTGACGCTTTGATTAGTAAGATAATATGAAAATATTATATGGCACTCATTTAACGGGGCAGTTGTGATTAGCAGTTACGTGTGGGCAGTAACAAATCGGAATTTGTTGGTAAGAAATCTCATTCTAAGCAATTCTATAAACAATGAGGTAGTAAAACGCAAGCAAGCAGGCAACATGCAATCAAGCATTCATCATGTAGCAGGCATGATTTCTGTCATGGCTCCGGCGCTGCGGAGCTCCGGCGGTCCCACGCGAGTTTATCGTCGCAGATAGCTTTAACGCTCACCACCTTAGCTTCGGCTTGCTGGCCGGCGGAGCCGCGGTGGCGAGTGTTACAACCACCTGCTCCTCAACTCGCGGGCCGCCTCGCCCCTCCGCGCCTACGCGATTTTGAATTACACTCTAGGGGTAGGGCAGACAAGACTACGTGGAGTCGGATTTACAGCGATTCGTTTTTGCCATTAAAGCCTAGTTTATGACAAACTTTTTATTACAGAAAGCCTTCTTTTTATACATTTCCTAATACGATATAGGAATTATATACAATTCCTAGGAAATGTATACATCTCCCAGGATATGTATCTATTAAATAATTTTTAAAACAATATTTTATACATTTCCTAAATAGCTTCGGAATTGTATACATTTCCTAGGAGTTGTATGCAATTCCTAGATTTTATACATTTCCGTTAACATATATAATATGTTTTACATAAATTAGTTACCTATTCTATAATATAAAGCATGTTGATAATTAATTTACATATCAAAACCATGGAAACAAAAATATCTACCTAACTGCCAAAAAAATACCAATAATACCAAACTATACTTAGTTAAAATTCAAGTGTTCCCAGAGGTGGAAATGAGTCATGTCAATGGATAATGGTAACAATGGCGTAGCTTGCTCAAAATATTTATGGTCTGGATAGTTTGATCGTCGTAATGGAAGGCAAGGCGGATAATGACTCAATATCGTAAGCCAATTTAATGGCCCTGTAACTTCAAGCCAAGCACATGTCCCTAAGTACACATCTATTGAACTCATGGAGTCTGAACTGTGTGTACAAGTACATATCTGCTTAGGATACAAAACTGCTCTATACTTTACCTGCTTATCAACGTTAGAACAAGCTGTCAACTATCTGTCCTACTAATTTCTCTACGTAAAACCCTCGATTATCGCGCTTTGCATGTCTGCCCGTCCAAAGAGCTTAAAGCCTAGTTAAGAAAAACTTTTCCCCCGTCTCGACTTCAACGTTTTTAATAAGAGTCGTGAAATCTTTACAGGCTTCTTTAAAGTCCGTCTGAATTTTTAGACATTATTTTTATACTGGCAATGTCTTTATCTTGTAATAAGGTTTAAAACAAAAGGAAAATCGTGCTTTATATTCGTAGTATTTCTTCAAATTTTATATTAAATCGTCAAAGTCAACTCGAGTTATTAACCTCATCAAAATATCAAGTAGGTGTTTTTAAATTTAAGAAATCTATTTATTCACTTAGTTACTTTAGCGTTATGTTTTAATTTAGGTTTGTAAGGTAAATCCCGTTACCAATTTACTATGATTTTAACTTTAACAAACTCGAGCTCAAACAAACAAATTCATTAAACTTGCTGATTCGGCAACTCCATTCGTCAAACAACAATAAAAGGGTTTGTTTAAGTGACTTAACATAAAACTACTCTGCTCTACCCGGAACAAAAACGTCATAAACTTTGTCTGTATAAAGCAGCGACTAAAAGGATGAACGACAGTAAATTATTTTCATAAAACTAGCTGGCTGCTTAAAACTAAATCATCTTAAAACGTTGAAGCGCCAACAAGCGTTAAAATCTCATCAGTAACGCTCACAATCAGGCTCCACTCAGGGGCTGAGTGGCGGCAGTTCAACTGACAAGAAGCTAAATGACGGAATGTTTTTTGTGCGCGACTCGATGGCATGGGGAACAGAGGAACATCGTCATCGCGGCGCCCGTAACCCAGTTTCGTGTTGACAGCAGGTCAATGCCGGGTATCAGTGGCGCGAGCTGCAAGACGATCGCCTTTTGTTCAGGCCCTGCTCCCTCCGGCCGCGTCCGAGTCAATCACGATAATGTAATATCGATTGGAGCGCTGTCTGCACTCGATCGACACTTTGCTAACCACATTGCGGCATGCATGGCCTCAGGATACCGGGGTACGTGCCTGTTGTAGCCGGCGTATGTGCACGTCTTACACTTTACCTTGCAAGATATAGTTAGTACGTGAAACTGAGCTCTCTATCTCGGAATCATTTGTTTTTCAGTTCTATAGTTCTTACTAGTATTAAGCCTACTCACTTAAAAAGGAAATCCGACGGCTATACGTCCACAACAAGGTAATCCCGTCCTATCAATCTCGTATCTTTAAAAAAGACTTTATTCTAATTGTAATGTAAAAGTCAAAGAGACTCGTTATTAAAAAATACTGCGCTTTAAATAACTTTGACGTGATGGCTAAAGTTCGCAGTAGGTACCTACGCTACGCAGTTTATAATTGCAAAAGTTGAGCCTACGGCGATGCTGCATTCTCTTTTCAAATGTTCTCATTGAAAGATGCCTTTACGCATTATTACATTAGCCAGTTATACATGGTGAATATAGGTTTGTTACAAAATTTCGCCTTAATGAGAATATCTTACACACATGCACGCGCACAATTACGTGGTCTCAGTATGGTTCTACTACAATTACGTGAAATCTAATTTACCCTAAAGTTACTCAAACCAGACCAAAAAACATAACAATATCGGGAAACTTTACTGATGAAATCCAACGTGAGACTGAACAAGTGAAGCCTCGCAGATTACGTACCTACTCAAAGTAAATGAGCGGCGAAATCTTAGCACATTTACCTTACATTGATAACCTGTCAGTGCTGAATGAAGCAATTACTATGTTATATTACGAACAGATATGACGTAAGGTAAACGCTGGTAATTTCGACAGTGTCCCAATAGTCGTCAGTTTTTGAAAAAATGGCAATTAATTAATTATAGCCATGTCTTACTGAAAGTTTTTAATTGCAATGTATTTTTGGTTATATATGCTATAGTAACAATGATAAACCTTAGTCGAAATTGTAATAGCGTCTGATTAATGAGCAATCAAAGTTGGGCACTGAGGAATTTTGTATATTTTTGTTAATTCAGGTACTGAATCGGACGCCCGACTCACTACATTAGATGTCTTGTGTTGTCGGTGTAGTAGGCTCTTTTGTTAGTTTGATTATTTATTGAAGTAGTTTAGTTATCGATCTATCGATTTAACGTATAAAATTGAGTTATTTTCTTCATTATGATTATTTTATCCCGTGTGACATGTACTGGTGCTTGTAGAACCCTGCTTGACCCAGTACTCGTCATTTTTTGTATATTTTTGACGATAACTGGGACACGCTAATAAAAGTGAATGTAAAGTCGATATTGGTTGTTATTAATGGAATTTAAAATTAATTTGTTATTTAAATTACCTAACTTTTTTAAGAATAATTTTAAAAAAGGTTATATAAATGCAGTACTGATAACATAAATCTTTGTATGTTAGTGGGTAGCCTAAAGAAAACTAACCAAGCCAATGTTCGCTACTGTGGTTACAATATGGCGGCAAAAATGGCTTGTCAAAGAAAATGCTACAAAAGTGGGTAACGGGACATGAGCTGTTGAAGGGCGACGATACCTCGGCAGAATTGAACCACACATCATGGGCTTCCTGTGGGTCCAGCATCACCTACCCACTTCCCACTTACAACATTCACGCTCCAAACAGAGTTTTCTCTCTTTTTCTCTACTCTCGTTTTCTTTAATTGATTAACTCAGAAGCATTACTTTCAAATATTTTCCTCATATAGCTTCCTAGCTCTACCTCTACTTGCATTGTTTGATTTTCTCGGAGTTAACTTATAGTGTAAGCCAAAAATTGTATGCCTACGCTTCTGTTTTGAAAATATTATCTACGGTGTTTCTTGACGATTATTCTCGATAAAACCTACTGCTAAGTAAGAACCTATAATTGACCAATATGAAATATAAACCTTTGACTTTGACGATCAACAAAAGTAAGCCAGAGATTGATAATCTGATTTGTCATCTTTCACTTTTATCAGCTGACAAGCCAGAGTGAGGCATGGTTATTTGGAATATGGTCCCGACGGGTATTCCCCATCATTCTCATACCTAATGCATGTCTCTACAAGACCACGTCGGTGGATGGGTAACCATCTTGTCATGACGAGTTCCTCCGTGTTAAATTGGTGGGTATGAACTTTCATTTGAATATCTCTAGCAGTTGTTACGGATAGTTAGAAGCCAGAAAGTCTGACAACCAGCCTTACCAAAGTGGTAAGGGGGTTCTCCGGGATAACTGGATTGCCACATCCGATGAGACTGGAAACCGACCGCAAGATACATAATTGTGAAAAGGCTAGGCAGATAATATCTCTACGAGACCATAATGACAAGACAAAGGAGTTCTGAAATTTTGGGAGTCTAAAGTAAAGCCGAAGACCCTGAGGTCTCTTTGAGACCACTTCAATGATAATTATGACATAGTTACTATTGAGCTGGCGATGGTACGCTTCATCGTACATCATCTGACTATCCAAAGACTATCCCTGATTTATGTTAGACTATTTCTACATATGGTGGAAAGTTACTCGGGTTGCTAATCAAGCAGGTTGGAGGAGAGAGCCAGTATACTTATCTTTTCCCCTCTCCCGTTGAACTATAGTCAGTGTAATTGCAAGAAAGCAACAAGGACAATCATGAGCAGCTGAGAGATAAAAATACCTTGGAGGACTTTCAACTGAGATCACGAGCTCCCTGTATATCCAGCTTCACTGGAATACCCGCCACTGGCTGGTCGGAA
>NWSH02000519.1:8334105-8345685 GCA_002382865.2 Heliothis virescens | reverse complement strand
AAACAAGGACATCAGAAATTACTTTGTGGGATATTATAACCGCCAATCATAAGATCACGCCTCATATTGAATGTTAACTTAGGTAAAACATGAAAAAACCATTTTATATTTGAATTTCCCGCTTCTAGTCGTCGCATGCACCTTAAGTACCTACCTACATCGCAACGGAATTATGAAGACAGGTGGAAGTACGCTATATTTAGGACTTAGATAAAAGGATGGAATTTACCTTGCACATAAATACTTATTAAGTTTAATTTATCTAGGTACAGCCTGGCATGTTGAGAAAAATAAATACCTAGATATAATAAGTCGGGCTTTCACGCTAGAATAACTAAACCGATTTAAATGAATTTGGTATATCTACCCGGATGCGGAAAATTAGTCCTAGACGTTAGTTAAATTGCAGGGAATAGCTAGAACCAAATAATATAATATTGTAAGGCTTGTAAACCTTGACTAATTGAACAGCATAACTCTTTCTCCTAGCAATTCCCATTGACCTAGTAAATAATATTAAAAACGTAACCCTTCTTAGCAGTCGGGTAAAAATATTATGATTAAGACACGTAGATGGTCACCCATGCACGGTCCAAGCGCGCTTACCATCCGAGTCAAGCGTTGCTTAACTTTATGATCGATCGATCGGTTTTTACTTAGCTTACTTTTACAAACCAAATGATCTGCTATTTGTTACAGTTTGATGGCAGCACTCACATGTGTGGCACGGAACAGGGCGCTGGTGGCGTGGGGCGGAACATGGCAGAAGCCCTGTTCAGACTACGCGGTGGCCGCACCAAGCTCCTCACTGCCGTCGGAGATGACGCCGACGGAGAATATTTAGCGAACGTAGCCCCAGGACTGTTACTGGATGGTAATATACACAAAAGGCACTGTACCGACTCCTAGCTGCAGATTACTAAGCTTTTGGATGAATGAGGATGACTCACATAATCAGAAATTACTTAATTCAAAGCACTCTACACATTTTCTTTCCCTAGATCATACGAAATTTAAAGTGGATCTTGGATATAAACAATGGTGTAAGTAATTGTGGTTAGGTATATATTTAGGATCCCACTTCTATCTATGTCTAGATATGGTACAGACGACAGCACATCAAGTTACCACAATCTATCAAATTTCTGCAATGGATTTTCAACCTTATCACAATAGTGGAAGGTTAATGTTCGATTGGTAAAATTTGACAGATTTGGGTATCTTGACCTGCTGTCGTCTGTACCTATTTGGTGACCAAGCCTACAACCTTGTGGATATTAATTATGCAATGTGATGTTTTTATTGAATTGTGGTTTAGTATTTGAGAACCCCTTGATTCAAAGGATTTGAAAACAGATTTTTTTTACAGATTGTGTAGTGAAAAATGGTCGCACGCCTTCATATGCCGCAGTGATGGACGTTCGAGGTGAATGCCTGCTTGGCCTGGGCGACATGGCTCTCCATAACCACATCACCGTTGATCTGGTACCTACCCAAGTGCTTATTTTTATAGCTAAAAACTTGAGCACATTTATCGAAGGTTTTCGGTCGTATTTAACAGAAGATTTATAGACAAGAAACCAACCCCTATAAGTAATTAGTAATTTTTAAGGTGGATAGATCTTCCATCTTCCCACACTAGGCAGCTTGGCTAACTGCATATGTAGGCAGGTAATTACCTAATTAAATCAAAAATACTTTCATTAAATTAATACTTCCGAGAAATTGAACATGAAATAAACGTACCGCTCGCGATAAATTCGTTGAACTGTTTTATGTTTATGAATACCTATATAATTACAATGACACCCAGCCCACGGTCGTCTTAAAGCTATAATTAATATCAGACACTTGAGGCCATTTATCAAACATGTAGGTAATGTCGTGGCATCAACTGTAGCATCAAACAAACGACTTTAATTAACTTAGTTTCATAGAACTGTGAATGAGATTTTCCTATTCTTTACAGGTAAACAAGCACATCAATGTTTTAGAGAAGGCTCCGTTAGTAGTTATAGACGGCAATGTACCTCAGGCAACAATCAACTACGTGTTAGATACGTGTCACCACCTACGAAAACCTGGTGAGTATGATAATAGTTTAATTTGTTTGTATAGTAGATTAACGGCTATGAGCCTTTCTTTGAGATCTAAATTTTTCGTTCATAAGTGGACTGAAATAAGATAAAAAATGCCAAATTTATCAAAATAAAAACGAAATCAGTTTACACATTTTATTTAAAATTATCAGTACAATCTGTGCTCATCCTTGGAATGGCTTAATTATTGAGATTATTAATCGGACGGATGGGTTTACAATACTATGCTGCCTATATTCATAATTTTAATCATAATTTTCTTAAGGCACATGTTAGGTACAGAATATTAAGTAATAAGTCAAAAGTGATCATAAAACAATACGTAAAATTAAAGTATCTTAAACATAACTAATTCTAAAATTATAAAAGCAAAGGTAAATAATGGAATAATTTCATTATCGTACATCAAAACTTATGGGCGCGTAAATTCATGTTTTTATTACTATTAAGTAAATATTATTCTGGTCATGTGAACCATTCAGTATAAAACTTAATGTACTAAGAGAAAAAGTAATTATTCAGTCACAAAATAAAAGTTGGATTTAAACACATACAAGTAAATGCAATACTTAAAAGTAATCAAGTACATACTTATATAAAATAAAACTATCATAATCATTCATAATAATAATATCAGTACACTGTGAATTAAATGTAGTGTTCTTACTAAGGCACAAACTCTGACACTATTACATTACAATTACATAGTGAGAATCCAATAAGTACACATAATACAAAAGCAACTATCACATTACGTACCACAACTATTGTAAAAAAATATTAGACCTTTAGAAAATAGTATTATTACATGGAGATTCAATTAGTATTGTGTTCTATAAAATGAAGTGTATGAGATAGTAGAACTGTTTGTCTTGCGCTCAAAGCTTTAAGCAAGACAACTAAACATGGTGTTTATTCGATTTACATCAAGATCATTTATTTGAAGTATACATCTAAAATATGTAATAACTTTATGCCAGTGCTTTATTTTAAATAAATCCCAGCTGACGTTGCTGCTGCAACTGATCACGTAAATGGTGTAATGCACGTTCTGGCTGGCTGTGTTGCATTTGACCTACCAAGTTCCTTGCTTGCGAACGGAGTTCATAAAGCTTGCGGGAATCCAAGTACAAAAGAATTGCTGCCCCTACTGGAATAAAATAAACACAAAATACATTCATAACAATCCATTAAGAGCCCTTAGAGATCACTGTTACAAGTCTAATTTTCATAGGAAATCAAGAAACGTAATCATTATGCTGTATGATAATTTTATGGGATCACATTACTCATTACTTTCTTGTAAATACACATAAACATAAATAGCCTCAAAGGAAGAAGGGTGAGTAGAAATCTACCCTACAAAAATATAACAGAAACATATTAATTACTGTGGTTTCTCCCACATCCCAAGAGAAACACTTCCAGCAACCAGGCAAAATGTAGCCTATGGCCTTTCTCAGGCTTCAGACTATCTTTGAACCAAATTCTACTTACAGACAGACTTACTTGAATTTACTTTAAGAGTGACTTTTGCATTTGTAAAAATAAGGATGATATGCTTACCAAACAGTATGAAGGCAACAACGGCAAAGGCATAGGACCAAGACAGTACATTGAATGAAGGATACAACAGCCAATCACGCCGATAGCAATTCCCACCAAAAATGGTGATCCCCAGGAATAAGAATACAGCTAAAATAAAAGAAGAAAATGGTATTTAAAAACCGATTTTTGTGTTGACACAGAAGCTTAGAGAAAATAATTGTAACTTACCTGAAATAACCACTGATACAAATGCAGCTTTGACAAAAACCCATTCATATCGCAGCACAGTGCGTAGCGGAAATCTCACTATTATGCAAGCAAGCACCACTTGAGACCACAGTGACAATATCAAAGCTAGTGTCACAAAGAACTGTACTCCCATCAACCAGCCAGGCAGCAACCATTCACGAATCATATAAAACTCCTGTAATATGAACATCATACTTTTGTATATTTTTATTTTACACATAATTTTATTTAAAAATATAGGTAATTAAAGTAAATAATTTTTCTATATTATACCTGACTAAAAATGTGGTGGCAACCATGAAACAGCTTATCAAACTGGTGGGCAGGGTAACGAAAGCGATCAAAGCAGTATTCCCACAGTCCCATGTGTTTAAAACTTGAGAACATTTCAGGATAAGACTCAATCCAGTATGGGCTGGCAAACGCTAACAGAAGAAATAGGCCACCTACATATGTCATTATGGCTCCAATCAGAGTGGCATCTGTAAATAATTATAAATTAAAGCTTTCAATTAAATAGATACGGTCATATCTACATACATAGAAGACAATTCTAAGCATTACAAAGGGAAACAATCGGTAATCGGAAAGAAACGTAAATTGATTCAAAAGTGATGGTATGGGCGTGCCCACTTTAAATTACTTACTTGATGCCTTAGGATACTCGTTATTGGCAAGCGTCATATTGTGAATTATATTCAATCAATACTGTCAATAAATCACTACTTCAGCAAAAACAATACACAACAATATAAACCAAACAAAATGAAAACAAGTAAGCGTCCGAAACTGCGAAATGCAATTTGACACTAATGACATATCCAAACGTTTTTTAGCTTTCAACATGACATTACATTTTGCGTCCAAAAATAAATTGTTTTTTTATCATATTGAAAATTACCGAAGATAAACGTGTCCCGGTATATAGGGTTACTAATAGAAGCTTAAGCCACTCTTACCTCTGAGCAAAGTTCAGTTGTTCAATTTTCGTATGTTGTGTCTAGGTATGTATGCATACAAAGTATCTTGATTTACTTTAAAAAAAAAAATATGGCCCTAGGCGTGCAGACGGTGAAAATAAGTTGCTCATTTTCTAGGCCATCCAAAAAGGTAAAACCTTTACCATAAAGACATGTAATTCGTTATACAGCGTGTGTTTTATTAAGTGCGGGCGGCAATAACCAAATCATCTACGCATAAACATCGACGCTGGCACAAACAATAGTGATAGATTTCGACATCGTTAACCTATTTGTATAACCTTAATGCAGAAAAGTGCGCGGGGTTGAGGAAATTAGTCAGAAGCTTTGAAAAATGTGGTTAACCAACACGCACCGCTGCAGGTTACAAGTCTTGTACGAAATGGGCCCCTCTTTTGAATGCATTTACGCATGCGTTTTCTGCTTTCAGTCTTTGTAATTCTTGAAGTGAATGTTACCCTCATCTGCGCTTCTACTTTATACTAGTATAGTCGATTATTCTAAGTATCATAATACGGTTTGGTATAGGTTGTCCTGGTTTTAAGAAAAAAAATCATATCATATCGTGCCAGGTGCCAAGTGCCAATACCGTACAAATTGCCAAGTTAGTGTCTTTACCTACATTGTATACGAACGCAACTCTATTGTACATACAGCTTTCGTGAGGATCTCGTCTTATAACTTTGGCGCCTTGATGAAGTCGGCCATTTCATGTCTTGCGCATGCGCAACTTTGGTCACTTCATACAGTGTTGGGAAGTCGGGAATGGAGACGGCATCTTTTTACTAATCTGTATCTAAATCACTTCAACGCGAGTCCGTGGTACCTACAGAGGAATTTTAGATCACGCAATACCCAGGCCATGCGTGTTAGCGGAACAGTTTTACCAAATCGGCTGTTAGTAAAACAAAAAATGAATTATGTAAAATAATAATTTTATTGTTATAAGTATAAGGCAGTTAAGACTGAATCAATATTTAAAAAGTACATCATTCTTACACTAATTTTACAATGTAACTTATTTATAAAATAGGTGTAAAATTGTATAAACTGGACGGTATCGTAAGGTACATTGATCTTGTCTTAGTGATATTATTATCAAATAAGCAAGTATTTTAAATATCGAATAAACAAACAACCAAATCATCATCAAACGCACGAAACTGCAAAGGCACTTGATCAAAATTACTTCGGAAAGCAATTTTTCTCCTTATAACTAACCAACTACATAATTACATATATTAACTTATTGAAATATTTACGTGCAGTAAGTTTTTGTGTGAATAGCGGAATGTTTCGTTGACTGCTACGAGTCGGAGTGGAGGTAGCAAATAGTCCAGTCTGGCTGTCACTCAGATGCAAAAATCAATCATAAATCATCTTTTAATTCACACACTCCATAGATTTGTATCTTACATTTGGTAAACTAAAAAAATGTGTCCTTAAAACTACAACTCAACTATACAAATAACGACAGTATTACAAGTAAAATGTATTACGTTGATTTAAGAACTGTTAAATATATCTCTAACAGAAAATATATAAAAAAAGTATCTACTTACTGGAAATAAAATCTATTTACTGGAATAGCTACCTACGTAACATTGTAAAACCATTTTGGACGGAGCTAATGTTTACGTTCAGATCTAAACTTATTACTTAATTAACACTAGTCATGGTGTGCGGTCAATGTTATGCTTTAGTTTCGTACTCTAATTCAAATCTTGCTTGAGACTCTTTTATTTTATCGCGCTTCTTTGCTTGTATATTAGATTCAGTCAAAAAGAGGGCGGCAGTCACTAAGCACGCTACGGATCCGACAACGGCTAAACCAAAAGACCAGCCTGCAAAAACAGTGAAAAATTAATGTGTATGATGATTAAGTACAAAAAAAACTGTAATGCTAATGCACGAAGTAATTACTCACCTATGTAATTGTTGGGGTGATCTGGCATCCATCCGTCTGTGTTTCCCAAGGAGGCAAAGACAATAACAGCAATTACTCCACAAATACCTAAAATCAAATATAGCTCGGATTATGAAGATAGATTCAACTTTAACCCAGCTGTCAATTAGTTCAATCAGCTCGATTAATCTTACCTGATCCTAGCATAGTGTACCCAATACTTTTTATCAACGTCACATATCTTTTTTGGTCAGGTCCCCAACACAAGAAGAACATCAGTACTAATATTGTAGATATCAAAACTCCTAGCAAACACAGCGTAAAGAAAAACTGTGTAGCTATCATGAAACCTGCAACAAAAAAAAGTTCGCATTGGTATTTTTTTGCAGTTATTCTGTATTTATCATCGGCGTTGCTTCTTACAAGCTATTATTATAATTTTATCATTGTATTTATATAACTTTGACCCATTTTTTTACAATATTGACTAGAGTTTATGTTCCGTTTATTTTTATATTAAAGCTGTTCCACGCGATTTTAACCACGCCCCGCGGGTACTACTTCCCACATCCGGATAAAAGACTGTCCTTTCTCAGGCTCTAAATCTGTTCGGTAATTTTGGCCTGAATGCCAGACAGACAAGAGTTACTTTTAAATTATTAGTAAGGCTTCCGACAACCACAAATCTTCTGGGATGCGTACGAACGGAAGGTTAAGAGGAACATAATATAAGTACCCATAGTTAAGGATATGTGCAACAGATCAAACAATGTAAAATTACAAACCGGGAAGTAAATATCCACGGATCTTATCATATCCAGTGGTGAAGGGGTCGTACACCCAACGACATCCAACGAAAAATCTTCTTTGATACTGATCCAGAGGATCAGGCAGAGACCGGAAGCAGTGACTCCATAATCCTAACCTGAAAGAGATACTCTTTATTATAAACGTATTTTCCACTGACTCGAATATATTTTGGCATAATTATTTTAATGACTGCTGCTGTGTTGTGACATGTGAAATGTCTGCGTTTACCTATCTAACTTGGCGCCTCTTATTCTGGAGTCGCTGACCAACCAACTGGGCGTACCGAATGCCAATGCCACCGTAACAAGGGCAATGACAAACACGCCAATGCCACAATTACCGGCCAAACTTCTATTCTTCATTGTCTCTGCAACAAGTTAAAAAATTACGTCAATCAACGGACTTTATAATACTTACATGCCATTAAAAACATCCTGTAAAAAACCCAAGTCTCGCAGCTCAGTCTCTCTACCGTAAAAAGTTGTGAGATCCATGTAATACCAAGTCGGTTAATCTATTTAGTCTCTACTTAAATGACCTTCTGTCTTTAGTTATTACATACGTTTAACAAATAGATCGACTTGGCCATCGCATGATTTGGTACACAGCACGACGAGCCAGCAACCTAATTCCTCACCAGAGTCCTTCAGAACATGATGATTGAGTATCTTAAAAAAGTTAATGTTCCTGAAACTTCAATGGCGAACAAGAGTACCAATTAATGAATTGGTTTCGAGAATTTCAATCGCGTGAGGCGCGACAGACTAAAGAATCTAATATAATTATTATATTCACTGTGTTTTCGTGCGATGGCCAAGTCGTTCTATTTGTTAAACGTATGTAATAACTAAAGACAGAAGGTCATTTAAGTAGAGACTAAATAGATTAACCGACTTGGTATTACATGGATCTCACAACTTTTTACGGTAGAGAGACTGAGCTGCGAGACTTGGGTTTTTTACAGGATGTTTTTAATGGCATGTAAGTATTATAAAGTCCGTTGATTGACGTAATTTTTTAACTTGTTGCAGAGACAATGAAGAATAGAAGTTTGGCCGGTAATTGTGGCATTGGCGTGTTTGTCATTGCCCTTGTTACGGTGGCATTGGCATTCGGTACGCCCAGTTGGTTGGTCAGCGACTCCAGAATAAGAGGCGCCAAGTTAGATAGGTAAACGCAGACATTTCACATGTCACAACACAGCAGCAGTCATTAAAATAATTATGCCAAAATATATTCGAGTCAGTGGAAAATACGTTTATAATAAAGAGTATCTCTTTCAGGTTAGGATTATGGAGTCACTGCTTCCGGTCTCTGCCTGATCCTCTGGATCAGTATCAAAGAAGATTTTTCGTTGGANTTAATTCAACATATTTTCTCACGGTCATGTTGTTCAGTTTCATGGGCTAAACACACCCTTACCCACTCTATACCCCCTCCTATTATGCCTCATATAGTAGATATCCATCTACACCTATTAGTTTCTATTGTACAGTCATTATTCAGTAACTGCAAATGTAACCTTGTAATCCTATACATTTATATAGGATTACAAAGTTATTCATGCAGTTAGTGTATTTAGAAAACTGGACCGAAATTTCAAAATATTTAAGTTTTCCCATAATAAGGACACAAAACTCTATAAGTATTCTAAATTTGAAGCTTCTATGTCTGCTAGAAGTGCCTTGGACTTTTGATGATCGGTGAGTCAGTGAGTGACAAAATTCAGAAACTTTAACAAGTTGTCATTCTTAAACTACTGGATCAAATTGTCTGAAATTATAAATACACCGTATTTATACAATGCCTAATTAGCTACTAAAAATTCAGGCTTCTTGTTTTATCCACAACGAAATTATAGTGGGTCGAAAATAGCCTGAATTGCTTCGAGAAAAGGATGGTACGGCCGTGCCGCTTTTTCTGCTTGACTTGGCGGGGGCACTGCCGTGCCCCCTGATAAGGTGCATAACATGAGAACATAGGAGTGGAATACAAAAATAACATTTTAAGCCCGAGCTAACATTTGACCTAAATCTAGACTTAGCTGTGTTATGTACATACCAAAAGCATTAAAAAGACGTAAGTATGATGTAGTTAACTAAGCCGAGATGAGCCCCTCTTTCAAACAAACACGCTTAGAATTTTATAGCATTTTCACTCTGTTTTATTTAATGAAGACCAAATAATAAAATCAGAAACAATGCAGAATTTTCGAATAAGCGCTTATTCTGCTGCATGCATGAAAAACATTGAAGAACCTACAACAGTTGTATAGTGAGACCATGTGTTTTTAACGCTGCCCCAATTAGGGTCGTTGATTAGGTAATGCGCGCGCTAGTCGTCACCGAGACGGATAATAACAAGATTCCTGGATCACGACGCGATTGCTTTACCTATGATTATAATCCTGTTAAAGTTATAGGTACCCACTGATCAAGCGTAATTAGATTTTACTACTTGAATGGTGATAATCTTAATGCAATCGTGTTATTCCCGTGTGATGACAACACCAATGGAGCACTTGCGGACTAAAGACAGGGGTTACGAGATCAGTCCATTCCATCAGTCTGGTCCAGAATGTACCGTATTTTTCGTCCGTCTGTCTGGCATCAGTCAAACAGTTGTAACGTCTCTCTTAAAGACCAGCAGATTTCCTCGTTGGCCCTATGAGCATACTTGAAAACAAAACACGGTGTAAAAGACACTATCTACTATCAAACAGACTGATACGAGTATAAATTAAAAATTAAAATTAAATTAAATTAAATAAGCATCATATTTGTATGCAGATATG
This sequence comes from Heliothis virescens, assembly GCA_002382865.2. NCBI lineage: Eukaryota > Metazoa > Arthropoda > Insecta > Lepidoptera > Noctuidae > Heliothis > Heliothis virescens. The sequence goes on along the minus strand of NWSH02000519.1, from coordinate 8,335,299 downwards.
CCATATTATTGAGTGATTATTGTCAACATATCTGCTAGCAAGTAAGAACTGGTCTAACGAGATTACTTCAATATGTTAAAATTGTCAATAAAAAAATTGTACACAACTCATAGATAACATTTATACGCGATGGTAAGATCTACACTATTATTATAAAGCTTTGAACGCGCAAATCGCAGGAACCACTGGTCCGGCATGAAATTTTTTTTTCATCCAGGTGCGAGGAGTAGTTCCCACGGACGCGGATGACACCGCTAGTCTCATAAGAGAGCTTACGTCAATATCAGCTTCGCCATTGAGCAACGACATTCCTCCGAACACGAGGTTTGTTTACCAAGACATTCAGTAAAACAATGATACAATGTGAATTCGCTGCCGTCTGAAGGTTCAATAATAAAATCCTGTCTCTATCATATTACATCTGCGAAAAACCTGGTGGCGGCCTTTTATAGCTAGACAAAGATAGAAACATATAGGAAGCATAAAATAAATAATGGAAGACTTGTTTATTTCTAAATTTTAAAAATGCTTCTCCGGGTACAGGAAATAAATAAAAGGCCTGTACAATTAATTATTACAGCCTGTTTTAATCAATTTATCGTTAATACGTTCTCCACATAAAAATGACAATCGACCGGCGCAATCGACCCAAGCCAAACTTCCCGCCAGAATTCCCCGTCGTCCCTCCACTGTCAACGACAATCAAAACCATAGATTCAGCATCGATGATAGATGGCCATGACCAAAAATAGAATATAAATTATTAAACCCTAACAATCGACCATCCTGACATCGTGTGCGTCCCTGCACACGACACCAGGTGGTTACCCTAACAATCGAAATTCAGGTCAATTGCGCAGTCGTTACAAGATACAATAAAAACTTAAATAACAAAATGCCACCACAGTAAAATACAATCATTAAGATTAACTGAACTAAATAGATACTTCATCATTCATGGATTTCAGATACCGAACGATCGATTAATCGGTTACTGAATCTAAATCATCTCCCGAACGATCGATTAATCGGGTGCGATAAACTTATAACCGCTTATAACTCTTTAAATCATGGCTACCGAACGATCGATTAATCGGAAGCCATGATCNCCATTAAGATTAACTGAACTAAATAAATACTTCATCATTCATGGATTTCAGATACCGAACGATCGATTAATCGGTTACTGAATCT
>NWSH02000519.1:8315303-8334005 GCA_002382865.2 Heliothis virescens | reverse complement strand
AGATGTTAATCATGCATAATCATGAAAACAAAACACATAAATACGTGCCGCTATATAATTTGATAGCTTGTACCTATACATTTTAAATAAAAGCGTAAAGATTGCAAAAATATAGCTGACCAGAAAACTTGGTGCGTAAAACTATTAGCACATCAATGGCGGTTTCGTGATAGTTAGAAAAAAAATTGCGTGGACGTGTACTTACGCGAAACAAAAGCGTTGTCTTCCAACTTCTGAACTTTAAAAATGCTTCTCCGGGTACAGGAAATAAATAAAAGGCCTGTACAATTAATTATTACAGCCTGTTTTAATCAATTTATCGTTAATACGTTCTCCACATAAAAATGACAATCGACCGGCGCAATCGACCCAAGCCAAACTTCCCGCCAGAATTCCCCGTCGTCCCTCCACTGTCAACGACAATCAAAACCATAGATTCAGCATCGATGATAGATGGCCATAACCAAAAATAGAATATAAATTATTAAACCCTAACAATATTATTATGGAAAATCATCTGCCTAGCCTTTTCCCAACTTAAACTGGGGGTCGGCTTCCAGTCTAACCGGATGCAGCTGAGAACCAGTGTTTTACATGGAGCGACTGCCTAACTGACCTCCACAACCCAGTTACCTGCGCGACCCGATACCCGTTTCTTATGACGAACGACGGCCAAAGATGTTCAAATGACGGCCGGGACCCACCGGTTTATGGTGCCTTCTGAAACATGGAAGAACTCGTTGTCACAAGATGGTTACCCATCCACGGATCAACCGCGCTAAGCGTTGCTTGACCTTATGATCGATCGGCTTTGACTTAGCAACGAGCTCTTCCCTAATTTTAGATTCAATCAAACTAAAAATTTATATGTCAAACCAACAAAGTTATTTAATTTCTTGGCATAACAACACAAAAGAAAATTACATAATTCTTAGACATTCAGGATGAATGTCAAGGTTTGATTTATAGTGGAATTAAGTTAGATTTAAGTGGCAAATGAATAAAATACAATGCAAGGAACAAAGAATACCTTCCTGATGGGACTTGTTCGAGTAAGAACATTGCACACGTTTGAGTATTAACATGTTACAATTACCCTTAATTTTTTAATTAGTCAAATTCAATGTCAAAGCAATTTGTAGAAGCTTTATAAGCATATGTCACTTAACATGAAACAAGGTCATACACCTGAGATGAATAGCTAAACTAAGTACCTCTCGGTAAAGGAGTTTCGCAATACAGTCAATGGAGGCAGTGTGAGTAACACATACAGCATAACATTCACCCAGAAACACAATGCCAAAATGTTCACACGCATTTTTAACTGTGGGAAGTCATTAAGTATGCAGAATATTTTATTTTTTTGTTGTTTTTTCACTTGTTGGTTTTTTATTTTTATTTTGGGGTAATTTATTGCTAATATAAGCTTTAATAACTTTAACAGTAAAGAATGCTTTAGTTTTAAAGTTTAGGACATGGGAAATGCACATTAAAATATTAAGAAAAATGTATAGATTTTTTTTGAAAACTTAACATCCATACCTAATGTAATAGGTATGTACACAATCAGTCATTTAACAATCAATTATTTATCAGTAGAACAGAGGCAGGCTTTTCATGTAGATAGAACTATTTTCATGAGATAAATAATCAAACTGTAATATGTTACTTAGCCACTCAGTTACAGATATGTACCTATAGTAATAAATGTTATCTGCTAGTTAGAATTCTCAATTTAGTCTTAGGGCCCATTCCACAGGTTCCATAAAAAGTTTTAGATATAGATATCTGACTATGAGGGATCTGACAGATAACACTATAAAAATGTTTTTAATTTCAACTACTTTCCTATTACCTTACCTGTTAGATAGCTATCAAGAACTTTAGCTGGAACCTTGACAATTAAACCACCGACTAAAAATATAAGTATTGTAGATCCCTCAAGGATACCCACTGACCTATGCCATTCCCCCAAATCTAAATAGAATGAAAGTCTATCCCATAATTAGTAATACCTAATACATTAACAGTCGACTTTCAGTTTCTTAAGGCACACTATACTTTTCTTAATTGTTTACTAATTTCTGAATAAAACTTGTAGTTAAGTACTTAATTCAGTAGGTACCTCAATAACATTGTTTAAAAGACATCTAATGGTGATGGTAGAAAAGATGGTAATTCGAATATAGGTTTTTTATTAACAAAAATATGCTTTGGTATGATATATGATATTTTTGATTTTCGACAATAATACGAGACTTAAGACTTATTTACAAGAAGCTAGCAATAAGTAAACATAGCAACAATAATGAGAGGGTTGAAAATGTGAAACGAAACTTCTCTAAACAGTTTAAAATATATATTTTCGGACGCAACTTGAATAACCGTGTGTGAATCAGAATTAATAGGTGTGTAAAGTTTTCTCACCTGTAGTTTCTGTAACAGAATCACAAAATTTGTTTCAATGCTTATTGCTCACTAACTTTTACAATTTGTTCACTCTTAGCGTTCAAATATTGAGTAAATAAGTTTGTTATTCACATACTTTGGTTTAATAAAACACAAAATTTAAAGTTCGAACAATGACGATATGACTGATCAACGCCCAAGACGCCCAAATATCCAACAAACACCAACAACCGTTCCGTTCTCGCCCGTGGACGACGTATGACAGTCGGACAGTGACGTTGACGTTTGAACTTGTATGACAGAACAAAAGAGAATTTTAACCGAAGATTTGAACACTATGGAAGGTAGAATTAAGGAAAATAACTACACCATGTATACAGTATACTAAACACTCACAAGTCACAGTGCCGGTGGCAGTACAATATCGTTTATACATGCATACACGCAGGCCATTTACGCCGGCCGAAGCCAGATTACTGGGTGTACTGATTATAGCCCCTCAGTTAAATAAAAAAGTTAAAAAAAAAAACCTTTTAATCTGGTAGTTGAGGTAATTAAGAACATGTAATAATACAAAGTGTCTCTATGTTTCAGTATTTTTCGAACCAACAGATAGAAGAAAAGCTCCAAAGATTATTCAGCATCAACAAATATCCTATGCATCACCTAATATATCTGAATTACGAGCAATGGCGCAAAAACTTGAACCACCGCAAAGGATTCAAATTAATAGTTCCAGTGAAGTCACTGAAATAATAAAGTTATATTCAACAGTCTCAAACGTAATTAAATTCGTAATTATAACAATGGGATCCAAAGGAGTGATTACTATTAGAAAAAACAGATTACATCATATTATATCTAAATTTTACCCAACCCAACCCATGCCTAAAATTGAGAATGTGTCAGGAGCAGGAGATTGTTTTGCAAGTGGCTTTATTTTTGGAATGCTCTCTGGACTCCAGGAATCACAATGCATATCCATGGGGTTTGAAGCTGCCAAGATGGCGCTGCTGTGCAGAAACACAGTTCCTCCCAACTTAAACAACCTTACAAATACGAAACTGTTTAAAGATGCAGAATATGAGCTTTTAAATGAAAAAGGAAACTTTATTTAGATTATTTATTTTTAAGGCACACAATGTTATACATAACTTTAAAAGACAAATTATAAGCTTTAGAAGTGGTCATTATGTTGTACAGACGACAGCACATCAAGTTACCACAATGTCAAATTTCTGCAATCGATTTTCAACCTTATCACAATAGTGGTAGGTTAATGTTTGATTGGTAAAATTTTTCAGCTTTGGGTACCGTTTTTTGTGCTATCAAAAAATTCAAAAAACAAAATAGATCACTTGGATATACAACAAATAAAATATCATACATAGTCACTTATTACAACCTTGTTATTACTATTAGATACTTAAAAAGCTAATTACTCAGTTCTATTTTCATCAGTACAATTTAAACTGCTAGTCAGATCTAAGCATAAGTTAGCATTATGTTATATGTATATATAATATGTTGAGTATAATGAAATACCAAGTCTATGCTATGTACCCTAACTAATAAAAAATCATTTTTGGACGGATTATTAGTATATAACTACCTTAACTCTAAGTAATTCATTAATATCAACATTAATTTACATGTAAAAAAATATGTAAACTTATTATGTAAAAAAATGTATAAAAGAGTTTGAAGATCTGATAGGACGGAGTTTTAATCTAATAAAAGCTTAAATGTCAGTATGTCCTCCTGTATACCCAGGCTTCCTTTCATGCATAGTATAAGATGATGGCTCCCTGCTCTGCATCTCATGTAGTCTTTTGTATTTTTGAACTCGTGCTTCTACTAAGAACAGGATACCAGCAGGAAAAAGGAAGATTACCCCTATGACACCAAGAGCAAATGCCCAGCCCAGATCATTGTGTTCCCAATTGGGCATCCAGTCGCGTCCATCACCTCGGGCTCCAAAAGTTACCACAGATATGATGCCAGAAAATGCTGGAAACAAATTTAAATGATTACAAAATGTACGAAGTGTACTGTAAAATAGTTTGTTGTGTCTCCAACACTTTCACAGAGGCGGCTCGTGAGAAATTTGTATGGGTGTTCACTTGAAATTGAAAAGATCAGATTGAATTGTCCATTTTAACACTCACTAGTAAAAACTGATAAGACAACAGTCTATAGTGTATTTCAACATGTGTTAATAGATTATTAATTATAAAAATCCTTAATTACATTCGCGCGCATGCATCTAAGTTGACAATTTATTGTTTGTTTACGAGTGGCAACGTCGCGTGAGTGGCGCTCCAAAATTGGCTATTTTTCAATAGAAAATCTTCTGTTTCACGCGCAGGACTATGGCGAAATGTCTCTTTCACTCCTGTTGGATTTCGTATTAGGCAATGTACTGAATCTTGTTTCATTGGAGCGCAATCATGAGCGCTCCGCTTCGCGCGTAACCTATGAAATGTTGATGTATGGAATGGATAATATGTAAAAGTTTTTTTTTTTAATTGGTATTATCAGAAGTTCGTTACAACAGATTTCAAATAGTGATATTAGTAATAAAATTCAAAGGGAGTTCACTGCACCAACGCTCCTTAGGGCGAGCCGCCTCTGCACTTTCATGTTCGTCATATATAGCACCACTATAGTTAATTACAGAAGAAATATTTGTCTTTTTAAAATGAATAAACTTCAAAACTTCTGAACTAATTTGAAAAATTCTATCACTGCTGGGAAGTTACACTATCACCGGAAAACATAGGCTATATTTTAGCAGGTTGGGAACAAGTACCACTGGAAACAGCTGGTCACTTAGAGTTTATACTAAGATGCAGTAGTTTTATAGCTGTTTCTGATAGCAGTTATTTTAAAAAAAACAATATAACTAACCTCCAATCACAAGCACAGTGCCTAATGTTACCAGAAGCGTTAAGTACTTGTCATCATCTCTGTCCTTCTTCATATAAAGGTAAGACAAAAACATTGACAATATAACACAACACATGGATATAGTGAAAAAGAATTGTGTTGCTATGAAGAAGCCCGGCAGTAGTATGTCATGGATAATGTAATATTCTTCTTCAAATATCCACCAGCAACCAGTAAATACTGTGTCGTACCAATGATGGATTTCTTCAAAACCCTGGAAACACACCTCCCACAAACCTGAGAATGAACATGCAAAGCAGTTGTAGATACATCTCATCGAAATAGACACGTATATTCGCCATGTTCACACAGCATTTTATTACTTTTGTGTTTTTTATACAAAATACATCTTACCAATTTTAATAAACTTCGGGTTCTTTAGTTTTCCGTCTGTAACTAGCCAATATGGACTAACAAAAGCAATGATAATAAATAGTGATGCAAATACAAAGAATCCAAGTGCAAACAGTCCTGTTTTAGACTTTGCCATTTTTATGAAAGTAAACAAATCGGCAAAAGTTTACGCCCTAGCTAGGCCTACGCCTCCTAAAAACTTATTCAACAACGCAACGGTTGACGTTAATGACGTCAAAACTAAATCTGTCAAATAAACCGCTGCAGAAAAAGTGCGTTCGGTTCATAGGCTGTCTTCGTTGTAGCCAAAAAAGTTTTCACTTCAATAATGACATCAACAGACATAACCTTAAAACTTAAAAACCCACAAAGATGTAGTGAACCATACTGAATCGAGCGTTGAACCCAAGACCCCGTGCACAGCAGTCGCGTTTTACGACCACTAGACCAATACTGCAAATTATGGGTCCTAGAGACGTTCAACTACAAACGCCAGCACATCAACCTACCACAATCTGTTAAATTTCTTCAATAGAATTTCAACCTTATCATAATAGTAGAAGGTAAATGATCGATTGGTAAAGTTTTACGAATTCGGGTAGGTTGACCTGCTGTCGTCCGTACACTTGACAAGTCTTACGTGACTGAAGGTTTCACTTGATGGTGGACTTCACGGTTCACGCCCATTGAAGGTGTCGTCAAGTGAAAAAAAGGAAACAGTGTAGAAGTCGAAATCACAAATGTAATGGCATCTCGCTCTAATGTATACGATAGAAACACAAAAGAATTTCACTTTATCGGCAATTTTATTTGTTACGTCAAGCATCTATGCCTTATTGTAACGCGATTTAATTAATGAATAGTAGTGGAGTATGAATGAATAATTTATGAATATGAATGAATAGTGATTTAATGTCTAAACAGAATGTATACCAACTCTAAAATTTAACACGTTTAATGTTGGGAAAGCTTTCTAGTTTCATCGAATACCGCTGAGTCCTAGTGATAAGGAGCAACCCATCTATCTAAACTTCTCAAACCAGTTGTCAGACTTTCTGATTATCCGTAAAGACTAAGGTAAGGTAAGGATATAGAAATGAAATAAAATAAATAGTGAAAAATACATTATGATTCAATTAAAATAAAACCCTATTTGATCAAGGTCATGGCAAAATTAACCTTAGCACATAAATCAATAATCTTCATCGATAGTTATAATATAACACTAATCGGCCACGATAAACCCGCATTGGCTGTGTAGGTATACACGCTATTTTCGTAGCTATGACAGTTCCATTGAGTAAAGTTGATGTTGTAAACAATCAATATTTTCTTCAAGCACGTTGACTTGTCAAGTCGGCTTGATCGTCTCCGGGACCCCAGATAAACAATTAAATTACGCAATATTACGTATTGTGCAAATTTTTTGACAGTTTAGAGTTAATATTGAAGATTGTTCATACAATGATTATTAGGGACTACATTTTCTTTGCACAAATCTTTTCTTGTAGTATTGTGTACTTTTTTGATCGTCTAGGTGGCGCCTTAGACTAAACATATTTTTTACTTACAACGGGTTGCGCCATTCAACTATAACGACAACCAAACCATTTCACGGCTTGATACGCAACAAAATGTATGGTTATTGTTGTAGAAAGTTAAATGGTGCAAGAGGGTGCAAGCTCAGGTGCAAGTAGTCCCTATTCCAGTTCAACATTATTGTCAACGTCAACTGTCAATGTCAATTCGTACAAGATTGTGTTAGGAGTGTAATGAAAAGAATATAAATATTTATTTTTGAACCCTAATTCAAATAACTATGCGTTAATTTTTAGTTGACACAGTGCCTAGTCATGAACTCAAAAAGATATAACTTTATGTGCCACCTCTATAGAGGATGTCGTTATTTTCGGGAAAGCGCAACGAATGTGGAAAGCCCAATTTACGTAAAAAGATTAAGCAAATATTTAAACATTAGTGAAAGCAAAGCACAATACATGTGTATGAAGCATCCTATAATAACAAAATTAAATGATGAAAAACTTAAGGAATTGATTGATTCTATTAATGAAATGGGATTCTCTAATCATTCTCTTATTGAAGAATCAGCAGTGTTTGGAATATTGCCTGTTACCTTAAAATTTCGATACAAAGTTTTAGAAGAATGTGGCTTACAACGTATATCACTAGACTTTCTTACAACATATTTAACTATTATTAAACAAAAAACTATTGGAGAGTTGAAGAGATTAGGATACATACTGCCGCATATTAATGTTGAAAACAAACTTGCAAGCTACATGAGCCAGTGGCCAACCTCTCTTACGACTTTGATTGAAGAAGATATAAATGAATCATCATTATATTCACTCCGCTTAAAAATAATTCAAAGATATCTTGAACTTGTGCTGGATCTAACTAATGAAGAATTTTGTAGAGGTCTTAAAACATATCCTACCATTAAACATCGGCCTTTACAGTATATAAATGAAACATTGACAATATTACAATCCCAAATAATGATGCCCAATCAAAAAATCAAAGCCAACCTGTATCTGATACACGTGGATCCAGAGAATTTAAAGAAATTAGTGTACAATTTTCGAAGTATCGGTGGAATTGATATAAAAGAAGTTATTAGGATGCATCCAAAATTAGCTACAAGAAGTTTTTCTACTATGCTAGAAATAAGAAAACTGTTTGAAGAGTATGGTATAGGGAATGAGGCACAGAGAAGATGTTTTAGTATATACACTTTGGCCCCGGCAACAATAAGAGAAAGGTTGGAACAAGCCAAAAATATACCAGAATTTAGTACATTTATACATCATCCAAGATTTCTGAAGATGATACACTATAATACCATAGCAATGAAGCGTCTGCACAAATTATACAGTCAGAACAAAAAGTGTGTAAGTTTAAATGTCCTGTCTGGCAGCGAAGCACACTATGAAACATTTGAAAAGGCTCCTGGTGATAGGCTGGGCAAAGGAAAAGATTTAATCTTCTGCATATCACAGTCTTTAGGAAAGAAATACAATATGACACATGTACGAAATGTTATAAAGAGGCACCCTTTCTGGATAAACACTCCAGTTCTTCAAGTAAAATATGTTTATGAGCAACTGTCCCCAGAGTTCACAGATCAAGATATTTATGAAAATTGTAGTATTTTATTATATCCTTGGAAAAAAATAAGGGAAACTCTTAATATATTGGATAAAAGACGAATGCAAAACCATACATCATTGTTCCAAGATAATTTTAACTATGAATCTTTGAGCAAGTCTCAGAAATTGAGTTTAGTTTTGTATTTACTGGAGAAGAATCATTATTTTTCTGGAAATGGCGTATGGACTGAAGAAAAATATAAAAATGTAGATAAGTTAGAAGACAACAATTTGGACCAGCGTCATATTATATAATTGTAACTTTCTTATTGCAATTATAAACAAAAAAATGTCAAGTGGTTTTTTACCCACTATCTCAGTACCCATTCCCTTAATCCTGTGTACGTTATTTTAAATTTACTTGTAGCAAAATAGATTGCATATCCATATTTTTTATTGAGAATCTAAAATTCAAGAAAGCTGAATCTGTTAATTGAGATTTTCAATCCTTCCTTCTTACAATTTAAATGTAACTGTCGAAACTATGATATTTCACATTAAAAAGTTTTTTACAGTTACATTTGAATTGTAAGAAGTTTCGGAGTTAAACAAGGATATCAGAAATTACTTTGTGGGATATTATAACCGCCAATCATAAGATNAGTTCAACATTATTGTCAACGTCAACTGTCAATGTCAATTCGTACAAGATTGTGTTAGGAGTGTAATGAAAAGAATATAAATATTTATTTTTGAACCCTAATTCAAATAACTATGCGTTAATTTTTAGTTGACACAGTGCCTAGTCATGAACTCAAAAAGATATAACTTTATGTGCCACCTCTATAGAGGATGTCGTTATTTTCGGGAAAGCGCAACGAATGTGGAAAGCCCAATTTACGTAAAAAGATTAAGCAAATATTTAAACATTAGTGAAAGCAAAGCACAATACATGTGTATGAAGCATCCTATAATAACAAAATTAAATGATGAAAAACTTAAGGAATTGATTGATTCTATTAATGAAATGGGATTCTCTAATCATTCTCTTATTGAAGAATCAGCAGTGTTTGGAATATTGCCTGTTACCTTAAAATTTCGATACAAAGTTTTAGAAGAATGTGGCTTACAACGTATATCACTAGACTTTCTTACAACATATTTAACTATTATTAAACAAAAAACTATTGGAGAGTTGAAGAGATTAGGATACATACTGCCGCATATTAATGTTGAAAACAAACTTGCAAGCTACATGAGCCAGTGGCCAACCTCTCTTACGACTTTGATTGAAGAAGATATAAATGAATCATCATTATATTCACTCCGCTTAAAAATAATTCAAAGATATCTTGAACTTGTGCTGGATCTAACTAATGAAGAATTTTGTAGAGGTCTTAAAACATATCCTACCATTAAACATCGGCCTTTACAGTATATAAATGAAACATTGACAATATTACAATCCCAAATAATGATGCCCAATCAAAAAATCAAAGCCAACCTGTATCTGATACACGTGGATCCAGAGAATTTAAAGAAATTAGTGTACAATTTTCGAAGTATCGGTGGAATTGATATAAAAGAAGTTATTAGGATGCATCCAAAATTAGCTACAAGAAGTTTTTCTACTATGCTAGAAATAAGAAAACTGTTTGAAGAGTATGGTATAGGGAATGAGGCACAGAGAAGATGTTTTAGTATATACACTTTGGCCCCGGCAACAATAAGAGAAAGGTTGGAACAAGCCAAAAATATACCAGAATTTAGTACATTTATACATCATCCAAGATTTCTGAAGATGATACACTATAATACCATAGCAATGAAGCGTCTGCACAAATTATACAGTCAGAACAAAAAGTGTGTAAGTTTAAATGTCCTGTCTGGCAGCGAAGCACACTATGAAACATTTGAAAAGGCTCCTGGTGATAGGCTGGGCAAAGGAAAAGATTTAATCTTCTGCATATCACAGTCTTTAGGAAAGAAATACAATATGACACATGTACGAAATGTTATAAAGAGGCACCCTTTCTGGATAAACACTCCAGTTCTTCAAGTAAAATATGTTTATGAGCAACTGTCCCCAGAGTTCACAGATCAAGATATTTATGAAAATTGTAGTATTTTATTATATCCTTGGAAAAAAATAAGGGAAACTCTTAATATATTGGATAAAAGACGAATGCAAAACCATACATCATTGTTCCAAGATAATTTTAACTATGAATCTTTGAGCAAGTCTCAGAAATTGAGTTTAGTTTTGTATTTACTGGAGAAGAATCATTATTTTTCTGGAAATGGCGTATGGACTGAAGAAAAATATAAAAATGTAGATAAGTTAGAAGACAACAATTTGGACCAGCGTCATATTATATAATTGTAACTTTCTTATTGCAATTATAAACAAAAAAATGTCAAGTGGTTTTTTACCCACTATCTCAGTACCCATTCCCTTAATCCTGTGTACGTTATTTTAAATTTACTTGTAGCAAAATAGATTGCATATCCATATTTTTTATTGAGAATCTAAAATTCAAGAAAGCTGAATCTGTTAATTGAGATTTTCAATCCTTCCTTCTTACAATTTAAATGTAACTGTCGAAACTATGATATTTCACATTAAAAAGTTTTTTACAGTTACATTTGAATTGTAAGAAGTTTCGGAGTTAAACAAGGATATCAGAAATTACTTTGTGGGATATTATAACCGCCAATCATAAGATGACGCCTCATATTGAATGTTAACTTGGGTAAAACATGAAAAAACCATTTTATATTTGAATTTCCCGCTTCTAGTCGTCGCATTCACCTTAAGTTACCCAACTGGTGAGGCAGGCGCATCCGGTTTAAACGCCTCCTGCTGAAGATTCCACACTGGAATCGTGATTCATAACTCTAAACCACCACATTTTTGCAATTTTTGTCACCGACCTTTTGAAAGGCCCAAAGGGCTAGTTATAAGGCTAATCTAGGATTAAGTAAGTAAGGACGATCTTCGGTGAGGGGGTCTCCATGTCGAACGCCAGATTGCCATGCCATGCATTGTCATGCTAGAGCTCGAGGCGGTGGAGTGATTGTGAAAGTCATCCTTTCATCCGAGACACTGTGGTAGAAGTAGAAAACGCCACGGGCAACATCTAACCACCGTTAGAGCGGATACGTAGGCGGTGAGTTATTCAGAGTTATGAGTGACTCGCCATCCATCCATCTAGCGACGGAAGGCCCACGTCGGGAGCGTTTTATTCCACGAACTCTACAAAGCCGAAACACTACTCGTGAAGTTATTCAGGAGAATACGGAGAGTGTGAAGGGACACTATGGCTTACTTCGACTAACTTCCTGAAAGGCTCCAATTCACTTTCCCAAGTACATATGTATGTTGGAGGCTGCTAAAGTGTGGTGAGGTGAATCTACGGGGCCCCATAGAATTCTAGTATACTCTAAGATTCTACGCGATGGCATAGACACTAGCGCCACATCTTTAGGACTAGAGTCGTGGCGTGGCGCGCATTCTATACAGTCTGTGGTTTTTTTTATTGGTAGCTTATCTATGGTAATTTAGTTTCTGCGAATGTCATTTGAACTAATTCTATAGTCTCTGTGGTAGTGTAAAAATGGCGACTCTACTTCCCCGTCCTCTTGGTCTTGCCCAAACTATTTTCCTGAAAAATGGAAGCAAGGTATTATTGTTTAACTTATATTCGATAGTTTAAAATGTGTACATAACATACAATAGATTTTTTCATTTAATAATGTTTCAAAATAACACGGAAAATAATTAATTATCGAACGTTTTTACGCATGTTTTAATTGAATTAAAATTAAGCGCAATCTCTAATAATGTTTAACTTATTAAAGTTATACATATTTTTTTCGTCTACATCAACAGACCTTGAGTGCATTAGAAATTTATTTATAAATTTGACCTTGTCATTTTCAGCTTTTGTGACCTTACGTCATCGCTACGCGGTTTGAACTTCGTATTTTTCATGGGAAATACCTTGAGTTAAAAAAATCTATAACAAAATATACATAGATACACTGTTATAGTTATATGTACTACAGCACAACTTGTGTCAAAATCCCCTCAAAGGACTAACCACACAACCATATTCTTTCTTCAACCATTCCTAACCACCAAATCCCATAAATATTTTCAGTATCTTAGAAATTGTTAGGTAAATACAAAGTAATTACTGCACCCACTAGCGTATCTGATAATACTTTTGTGTCACAAACTTTCATTTATTAAAAGATTAATATGATGGTTTTTAAGTATTTTAATTGTTAAGTATTTTTCATGGCATTTATTTAACGACATATTGTTTATTATTCGAAATTTGCACTGCCCACATAGTGTTAATAATGCTGTGAGTGAAAACAAATTCTATTAAGAACTGGTTTGAGCTAGAATTTTGTTTTTAATAAACTATGATCCTGCATAGAGAAACATACTATGACATTCAGGGGTATTGTACCAAAAAAACTAATTTTAATAGTTCTGAAAGATTATCTCAACTAAGTTACATACAAACATTCAAATCTATTTTAATTGATTATTATATGAGTATGCAGTAATTGAGAAGATGCTCTTGAATGAATCATTATCTAGCTTTAGAAGACTGGGGTGACAAGTATCATGTTCAGAGATTACAAATTAAGTTGAGAGCAATGTTCAATATTGTGTTATCTACTTTATTTGTTACTCTTGGAATAATTAGCAATAAGTTAGCAACTTGAATAATACATAATATTAAAGTCTTTTTGGTTGTTATGAATAATATGTAAAATGTCTTAGTTGTTTAGTGATTAGATGTTATCAGGTGATAGTGACTACTGACTTTCTGTGATAAAACCATTTTCGTTTTCCTCAGATGAAATCACAGTTTTTTCTAGATTATTTTTGTTTTTATAATATCTATTGGAATACTATTGGAATGTTTCTAAAGATTCATACATATAGGTCACATGAAATTAAATTAAGAGTAGTTTTTCATGGCACTTAGTCCCATTTGAAAGTCTCTTATGAGTAGGTTCACCATTCTAACTAACTGTCAAAAATAAACGAAATGTTTATATCCCCAGTTGCTGGTAGGAGCATCTGCAAACCATCCAGGAAAACAACAAGTCCGCAATTTGAATGTCCATGAATATATTAGTTACACCCTCCTGCGAGACCATGGCATCCCCGTACCTAAGTTTAATGTCGCCACCACCCCTGAAGAGGTTGTTAAGTTTGCCAAAGAACTTAACACACAAGATATTGTACTCAAAGCACAGGTAATTTCTATGACATTCTATTATTTAAACATAAATAAAAAGCATTTTATCTAACAAGTTGCAAAGCATTCTTATAATGAATATTAGAATAATTTGCCTTTTTAAACAAGTACAAAATGATAATAATTATGTAAATTAATGTACAGGTACTTGCTGGAGGCAGGGGACGAGGTGCTTTCAAAAGTGGCCTACAGGGTGGTGTCAAAATGGTTGACTCGTAAGAACATTTGTTATAGTTTTCTTTAATTAACGCTTTTGTTTTGACTTTAATTGAAATATTTTGTTGAAGGTATTTCGATAGTTAGCCTTGCCTGTCAAATTAGATAATTAATGTAATAGTTGACAAGTTAGAATAATTAGCCTGATTGAAAAATAATAGCATTAATAATTGTAATGTCTAAAAAGAACACTTATACATATAGACCCGAAATCGCCGGCAAGCTTGCAAGTAAGATGCTGAAGCAGTACCTAGTGACGAAACAGACTGGCGCGGCGGGACGCATCTGCAATAAGGTCATGGTGACCGAGCGGAAGTTCCCCCGCAGAGAATTCTATATTGCCATCATGATGGAGCGCAGCTTTAACGTACGTAAGGCCCATTCAATAAATTCTCTGTAGCGGTCACTTGAGTCAGCAAATTAAAAATTACAAAGATCATTATTGTTGTTTTAGGGTCCAGTAATTATAGCGTCCTCCCAAGGAGGTGTCAACATCGAGGATGTCGCGGCAACCAATCCCGAAGCTATCACTTACGAGCCTATCGATATCATGAAAGGAATCCAGGACGACCAAATAACGCGTGTTATGAAAAAGGTTACAACTACAACACAACATATGGCCACATTTAGGGCCGATGTTTTAGATGTTCATTCACAAGCAACGTATTTGTAACCAATTTATTTTTTTAGATCGGCCTGGAAACAAAAGACGCTCATGATATGGTTAAGAGGATGTATGACCTTTTCATCAAGAAGGATGCTCTTCTTATTGAGGTGAACCCTTACGCGGAAGATGCACTCACCGGCAAATGTAAGTTATTTAAAACTTATTTTGTTATTTATTGAAAAATTATGAATCATTGTTTAAGCAGAGGAAATAATGGCTGATGGATCAGTATTTCCATTTTGCATGTTTACTGCATATATCTAGGTTTTTATTGGAGGGCAAATTGATTAACTCAATGATTGACGAACAATCGAAGTATAACTTGTTCAGACCATATCTAGGTCGTTAATCTAGTTAACTAGAATGAGATCATGATGTGCTGAATGTTAAGAGACGGGAGGAAGCAAGTAATTGCGCTAGTTGTGTACATTGATATAGTAGTCGAACCAGATTAAACTGCTCCTGTCCATTAATGCCAATCATATCGATCGTAATAGCCAAAATATTTACACTGATAAGCTTGATTGTTTTGACTACCTACTTTATTATTTTGATGCCTCTTTATGACCAGTAATAGATTACTTATAATAACACATGATGTCTATTATAAAGCAAGCTGAAAGTACATAATAAACGTATACAAAAATGTTTAGACGCAATTAAATCTAAAATCGTTTGGAATGTACACGTGTCTACTTGTCTCTTCGACAATGTGCTGGCGCCCGACCTTATTTTCTCTGGGTTACCATACAAATTATTTCTATGCATGGTATGTATTTTAACTGTAGATTAAATGGTGTTATTACATTTTCGGAAGTTTTTAAGATTAACAGTTGCACATTTGGGTATGCCACCGTAAAGAAATACGCACGTCTTGTATCTAGCTCAGTTATTTTTAGCGCTTAACATACGTCACTGATTAGCACTAACCAAATTGTGCTAATAATATAATAGAGCAAAGTCAACATGGTGCTCGCAGACCGCGTAAATCCTAGTTTATTGTCATTAAAACGATTATGCCACTACTGCCATCGTTATCATGATAATATGTAGGATCTAACTTTACCAATGCTCCCAAATTAATTCGATAACTAACCCCTTGGAAAACGATTCATTGGAACTTACGATAAACACAATACACACGACGTAATGTCTACAACCTCGCGCCAATGAGTGACATTGACAATGATGTAACTAACGAACATTTGTTTCAGTCTT
Source organism: Heliothis virescens (assembly GCA_002382865.2). NCBI lineage: Eukaryota > Metazoa > Arthropoda > Insecta > Lepidoptera > Noctuidae > Heliothis > Heliothis virescens. Next base: position 8,317,797 of record NWSH02000519.1, on the reverse strand, counting down.
CTGTTTGGATGCCAAGTTTCGGTTCGACGATAACGCGGAGTACAGGCAAAAGGAACTTTTTGCTTTACGAGATGTCACTCAGGAAGATCCAAAGGAAATCAGAGCTGCTAAGTTCGACTTGAACTACATTGCACTCGATGGTAAAATATACATAGTTCGATATTTTTAAAATTACCAATTCTTTACCAAGATGACATTAAAGTTCGTATTTGATTTCTTATAGGAACTATTGGGTGCATGGTGAATGGCGCGGGGTTGGCTATGGCTACCATGGATATAATCAATTTACATGGAGGCGACCCCGCTAACTTCCTCGACGTCGGTGGCGGTGCTACTGCGGCCGCTGTATCGGTATGTTTATGCCATTACTCCGAACTCCTATTAATACAATTTTTAAACGTATTCTATTTAAAATGTTAATAAAGGCCAATATTGCCGCTGTTGAAATCGACCATCATGGTTTACAAGAAATTAATAAAAAAATATTTTACATTACAGGAAGCATTCAGTATCATCTTGGAAGACCCTAAAGTGTCCGCTATATTGGTGAACATTTTCGGAGGTATCATGAGGTGTGATGTCATTGCAGAGGGTATTGTGACTGCAGCCAAGAATCTTAACATTCAAATCCCAGTTATTGTTCGTCTTCAGGTATGTATTGTGTTTAAAAAAAATATATTTTCAAATATGAATGTGCTGATTTCTTTGTATTTTTTTCTAAAATGTGGGATGTTTGTTAAATAGACGTCTAATATTTCTAGGGAACCAGGGTAGAAGAAGCGAAGAAACTGATAGCAGAGTCAGGTCTCCGCCTGGTGCCGCGTGACAACCTCGACGAGGCTGCGCAACTCGTAGTACAGCTCTCCGAGATCGTGTCCCTCGCCAAGAAAGCCGGAGTCGAGGTGAAATTCGACATCCCTAAATACATTAAGTAAAAAGTAGCAGTATTTTCGTAACTCTATACCATCACTATCTAATTGGTTATCCTTTTATGTAACGTAATCGTTCTTAAAGTATTTTTGCTTCGAATTTAAAATACTTGCACATATGAATATAGTGGAATGTATATCGCTCACTGTCTGTCGTACTTACGATATGCATTGTCATTCTACGCGACATATTATGAAGAGTCGCCACGCTCATGTAATTGAAAAATGAGCAGTGACGCTATTGTAGCTAAGGGGATTCAAATTATGTACATCCATAACTTTCTAGGTAAAAAAATATATTTATGAAGACACATCTTTCATCTACCTAGTCTCTATATTTTAATACCTTTAGTTAAGATAAAGTGCGTCACTGCTTCAATAGAAAATAGTGTCGCTCCCGGCCCTGGTAAGGCTGCGTAAAGTCGAGAAAAAACATCAGTTTGGACAAATCACAGATAGACAAAATTCTTCTCACTCACAAATAGAAAGACATCTGTTGAAACGGCAGCAAAGATTTAATCATACTTCTAAACACTGCCATTTCACAGAAAACTTGTCCCTTTTGCTGTATTTATAAAGTACTTGTAGTCTAGCTATTCCATATACTATATTATCGATAAGCGTTATTGTTATATTACTACATATACGAGAATATGCTGAAGTAATTTGTGATATCTAAATGTGAATTATTAGCACTTTAACCTCTCAGTTACCCTATCAAACAATTCCTAATGCTATTTGATCGAATATGTTACGGTAGATTTGCAGTTAGAACTGGTTGCATCAGAGCCGATTAGATTTATAATGTAGTTCATTATTTATTTATTGAAACACATTTTAGAATAAGTAAAATTATTAGATGATACATGCTTAGTTCGAATTATTGTTATAACATTGATGTTGTAGAGAAGTGTCAAAATGCTTCAAGTTGTTATAAAAGTGTAACTATGTCGTCATGAGCATTAATCGATCGAGATCGAGTGAAAGTATTTCAATTACCTAAACATTAATTTATGAACATTTTATTGTTATTTTTAAGTACACCTGCATTGTTAGAGGTGAACGTTGAGACGTGTAACGACGCAATAATTAGTATTTTGTACATTATGTACTCTATGTATGTTTATTTGTAAATAGCATCATTTATTATTTTTATTTGCCACGTTAAGAATCTCGTAAGAGGTTTTTATCGAACATTAAAGTACAATACATAAATGGTATCAACAGTTAAATCCAAGTATGCATATTAGTGTATTACAGTATAAATATTTATTTTTGGCTTCTTTTGAAGATAAAACTTATTTAAATAAAATTTATTTTAGATCTGTATTGTAGTTTTTCTCTAAACCTTCCTATTAGTATTAGTCATAGTTGTTTTAGATATTTACATGTCCTTTTTTTTAATTTTTGTATTTTTTATGCCATATAAATTAATAATAGGGTAGACGACAAGGTAAAAATAAGTAAATCTATTTAGTCCGTAATTTAGATTATCGCAAAATATTGATGTCCGTATGGATTGAGGAGCCACTTTTTGTATCTTAATGAAATTTTGTACTTATTTA
>NWSH02000519.1:8293809-8315203 GCA_002382865.2 Heliothis virescens | reverse complement strand
AAATAAGTACAAAATTTCATTAAGATACAAAAAGTGGCTCCTCAATCCATACGGACATAAATATTGGACACATATTTTTGTTTTTAAAAATCTATGAATATTAACAGAGTATTAAAGGTCAGGAGTGGGTAAAAATCGTACATAAGCGTGACGTCACGCGCAATTTCAATGGTATACAGCTTCGTTATAATTTGTTAAGATGAAAAAATACGTATGCAATATTTTTTTATTTTCTAAAAGACTGACTAATTTGATTTTTTTGTCGTCTAGCCTATTAGGGAGACTGTGTTCAAGCATTTATTTTATCCCTATTCATTTAGGTATCATTCAACTTAGATAGTGCTGCCAGCATTAAATCCTTTGAAGATGTCCAGTGTTTATTACCTGAATACCAGTGACGTATCACATTTGGGAAACCAAGCAGATGAAGAAATTTTCAAGATTTTCTTCGTCATTGGAATGACGAGCCTATCTCATACTAATTAACTGTGTGTAATGTAGGTCGAAACCTATCACATTATTATTTTATTTTTTATTACCTAGAGACCTGTACGTAACGTCTAATAGTGCAACTCTTAGCTTTCACGCTAATTAAAGTATCAAAATTAGATATAGTCAAGAAAAAAAATAGCTTCAAGCCTGCGCATTAAGCATAACAGCAGTAATTTTATAACGGTTACGGTGGATAAAAATTAAGATTAGGTGTTTTGCCATCACAAGTTGTGGTTTATATAATAGGCGAATTGAGTCCCAGGTGGGTTTGGCAATTGATGGACAGATTTGCTAATTATTTATTAATATAAATATTTATAATTACTTTTGTAAACATAAACAATTATTAATTTATTTATATTATTTTTTCAAATAAAACGTAATTGTCAAACAATCGTCGTTTAAATTAATATTTTTACAATTTTCATTTTTTAATATCAAAAAGCGGCTTGCTTAGCCTTTGGCAGACGAAATATTTTATGTGATTTGAAAGAAGAAAGTGTGAACAGACTCATTAATAAACGAGTCTGTTTACAGTTTACATCTCGTTCTTCTAGTTCGTCTCATTAATAGTCGTCAGTTCCCAGACAAATGAATCCATAATATTTAAGACATGATCATGTTGACAGTAGTTTTTAGCCTTTTATTGTATAAATTACAAAACCACACTTCTTATTAAATAGGTTTTATTGTGCTTATTCACAATGGTGTGATACATTTCATCCTACGATCTCCATAATGTATTCTTATAAACCAGACTGAGGGAGTAGAAAAAGGCATTTTTTACTAAATCTCGTCATGTCGTAGGTTGCCATAACTTACAAGAAAGGGACTGCTGGCGGTAAAGGCGGTAAAGGGGCCAAGGCAGGAACTGCCAAGGCTGGCAAGGAGAGTGTATGCAGCCGGCTGCGCAAGAAGAAGTAGACTACTGCCAAAAACTGCCATTATTTTTTATTGATTTTGTATTATTTTTTTCTCTTTTTGATCTGACTGATATATTTTGATACTAAAATTTATGTTTATGATAAGCACGTAACTAGGGTCAGGATAGACTGTGCGCTGGAGTTCTTCGACAAAATCTAGTTACGCCTATTTTTTTTTATTTGCATATCGGATTGATCGAATTTTATGGTACAGATGCTAGCAGGTTAACCAACACGAATCTGTTAAATTTTATCAATTGCACATTAACCTTCCACTATTGCGATAAGGTTGAAAATCTATTACAGAAATTTGACAGATTGTGGTAGGTTGATGTGCTGGCGTCTGTACATGACGAATGTGTCCAGCGGCGACCCTAACCTTTGATCAGAAATAAGCGAGATTTTTGACCTGATCAACCCACGCTCAGGCACAACTCCAGGGTTGGCGCTCAAATGTGACAGCGTCAGTACAGACAGCAGCAGGTCACGGTACCCGAATTTGTAAAATTTTACCAATCAAACATTAACCCATCACTATTGTGATAAGGTTGAAAATCTATTGCAGAAATTTGACAGATCGTGGTAACTTTAACTTCTGTCGTCTGTACATATATCGATCCGACTGCAATTTTTTTATGAACGTTTTGCGAATCACAAATTTTGAAGTTGGGTATTTGTAAATTATATGGTTTTTAATAATAAAACTGTGTTATGATTAATATATTTAGCTTTTTTATTTGTTACTATATAGACTTATGGAGATATAATATATTCATATAAATGGACATAGTTCACTTTCAAATATGAATGGAATTAATAACTAATACATATTGGAGGTGAACTAATCTTCAATAAAAAATATCCTTAAATTGTTCAAATTAACAATTGCACTGAGATAGCATGTGTAGCGTGACACGAATGAAGAAAATTAAGCGTTTACTTATTATGTACACTAAATGACTTCTTTGCTAGGTGTAGATATACCTAGCGCTTCTTCATATCCCGTCTTCTTTTCGTGTTTGCCTGTAAATAAAACAAAAAAATATATTGCTGTTAGCCACATCTTTCTATCGACAATTTGCGCAACTGTAGTGTTAACGAGTTGATCCAGAAGGACAAATTTGCCGCGAAACGTTTCGCGCGAAATCATCGGCGTATTAGTGAGATACTAGGCACCAATACATCGTGCATTGCGCGAATTCAAAATACGCCGACATATCACGTTTCACGCTCGACACGCGTGAGATCTAGTATGTATCGCGGAGAGGACGCCTTGTCGCGGCCATATAACCCGCGATCTTTTCAGCGAGTGCTCGTATCTAGGAGAGCGCCATAATTTTGATACGGAGGTCCCAGATGCTCGAGCGTAGTATTTCTGGCAAGACGGTCGCACGTGATATGAACTAGAGAATCGTGGCGGATTCGTTCCTTCTGGACAAGCATTTTACATGAAATAGATTTTGTCAGAATGCTAATAAGCACCGAACGTTATATTTTCAGGAATAGGGTATAATGGATTAGTTGTTAATAATAAAAAATAGCTGAAATACGTACCTTTTTTAGATGATTTATTCCTCTTGGATTCTTTGTCTTTTGATTCCTTTTTAGACTTTTTATGTTTTTCAGTCTTTGTGCCCTTTACGTTAGGTTCAGCAGCGATGGCTTCTTCCTCCGCTCCGTCACTAGCTTTTACAGTTTTCTTGCCATTAGTTTGGCTTAAATCATCAATGAGCAACTCGTCATCTACTTCTACTTTAGCTACTTCTGGTAGCATTAGATCTACCGTCTTTTGTTTAGTTTTCTTTTCCTTCCTCTTTTTCGTGGGTTTGTCGCCTGACGCTTTGTCAGCGGACTTTGTTTTCTTCGTTGATTTGGACTTTTTGTCCAACAGTCCGCTCTCAGGCGACGGGTACTGATGTATTCTTGACGTGAGTAATTCTTCTTCGCGTAGAGGCCTGTTAGTAAAAGGGACGAATTCAAATGACATGTTCACTACGTCCTTAAGATGTTAGATATCTATAATAATATAATCAAGAGGACCCACCCTAAAGGCTCCGGAACTACTGAACCAATTTGAAAAATTCTTTCACTGTTTGGAAGCTATATCATATTATGTATTTTTTATTGTTTAGCAAAGACAATATGGATCCATTTTTTTGATTAGCTAAAATACGGGGTATCGTCCTGCACTATCCCTGTAGTGTGTGGGGAGTACGTACAGGTCGAGGTCGAGGTCGAGCGCGCGGTGCGGGTCGTCGGGCGGCGGCGGCGGCTCCTCGTCCGACGCCGCCGCGCCTTCCGGCAGCTCGCCGCCCTCCGCCACCGCCGGCCGCCCCAGCCGACCCTCCTCTGGAACACAGGTAGGCTAATTATACATTGAACAGCACTAAATGGTATAAAACAAAGTCGCTTTCTCTGTCCCTCTATATATCCCTAGTACGCTTAAATATTTATACGTAACGGATTTTGATGCGGTTTAATAAATTTTATAATAACATCCATTTAACAGTGGAGGAATATTGTTATTTATAAGGTTTCCAATTGCACCCGTGCGAAGCCGGGACGGGTTGCTAGTTTGAAATAGAATGTAAAATCACACAGTACACTGACGATAATAATTTGACAGTTAGGGTCAATTCACACCGAGACGCGACGCGACGCGGCTTTGATGTAGAGCGACGCCTCGCGGCGTCGCGAGACGTATCTTAAAAACAAAGCAAATCGCGAGATGCAGCACCGATCTTGCACGCCGCGCGTCACCGCTGCGTCAAGATGCGTCGCGCTGCGTCTCGAGGTGCAGCGCAACGTATCTGAATTCTCACAATCAAATATGTATCGTTTCGTGTAGTGAATAAAGTATATTTTGAGTCGCTCTATGTAAAATCTGCGTGCAGCGTCGCGTCTCGGTGTGAATTGACGCTTAGAAACTTGAATCTATGTATGATACAATTTGTCAGATCAGATAATAAAAATACATGACTAACCTTCACTATCAGAATCACTGGACAGTTTATCTTTTTTACTTTTTCTTTTCTTCGAAGTCCGCTTTTCCTTTTTCTTCTTGGAACTTTCACGTGATATTAAGTATTTATCAGATCTCTTGGCTGTGAACAAAGTACAATTCTGAGTTAGCAGTATATCGAGATACGATATGACGATCAGAAAACTGATAGCAGAATTATCAACAGCTCTTCAAGAATAACATTGAATTGGAACCATATTCACATTTACAATTTGTTTATTGAACCAGAACAGGGCAGCCTCAAGACGAATAAAAAATGTAATTAGTTCATCTTTTGTTTTTAAGTTACAATTTGCAATAAAAAAAAAATCTCCAATATTTTTCGCTAATGTAAAAGAATTAGATCACAATTTTTTAAACCTGCCAATAGATGATATTTATTTTTTTAAGAAAAATATAAATCAATGCGTACCATGTGTGGAACAGCGATAAAAAATATTTATATAAACAAAATATACGTACTATGGACTTGCAGAGGAATCTCAAGCGCAATCTCAGCGATGGGCACGTCATCTTGTTGGTAGGAGCGCGGCGAGTCGTCTTTTAGATAGTGCGGGTTGTTAGCCTGCTCCTGTCGCCGGGCCTCGCGTAGCTGGGTAACAAATCACAATATAAGTATTTGATATAGTGCAAAGAAGCGCGTTTGTTAATTCACACCAACTATAAAATAGTGCTTAATTTCAGAACCATTAACTAAATTCATTTTTTAAACATCCTGTTTGTATTGAGGGACATAATATACATAGAAATGTACTCGACAAAACTAGAGCCTTTTCATCGGTCCTACCTAACGTGTTGAGAGCAAACAACCCTTGAAGAAAAACGAAGACAAAGCAATGCGTTGTAAGTTACCATGGCGAGTTCCTCCGGCGTGAACTGCGCGGTGGGGCGGGCGTCGCGCGGCGCGGGCGCGAACACGGCCGCCTCGCCCTCCCCCTCCGAGCTCGAGCTCTCCGACGACCAGCGCGACTGGCACACCCACTGCTCCAGGTTCAAGCTGGAAATACATTCAGTCTTCTACAACAGTTTAAGACTAAAACAAGGATTACACGATCAGTCTGGCGTCACCACCAGAATACCACCACCAATATGGTACAGAGTACCAGAATGACGGACGAAAAACACGGTATATTTTGGACCATCAGTACGTCAATCTACGGTTACATGATCATTCTGACCAGAATGATGGAATTGAATGACGCCAGACTGATTGTGTAACCTTTGTCTTACGTATAGTTTCGCATGTTCATGAGCATAAACATGGGGCTACACTTTTCAGACAGCAGACTTCAAAACCGTTTGGAGGTCAATTTTTATCCTCAGTGTTTCACAGGTATACCTATTTAAATAGGTATAAAACTAGTCATTATAGTTGTAATATATCGATTTGGGTTATTCCCTCCCATTTTTTCATGAATCTAGGCACAGCTGATTGTCAACAAATGACTTACTCTGAAGGCATGGGCACTTTCTTCTGCGCTTTAGGCGCGACGGGCTTCAGTTCGCCCTCGAACAGCTCTGCCAACTCCTCTATCAGGCCGCCGCTGAAGCCCTGAGTGGAACTCTCTCCGTTCACATCTGCGATGTTCTCCTCTTTTTCTACACCATTACTGGAAAGTATAAACAACGACGTCATTAGACTATAGCCCCGTACCCACCTAGCGCACACGCTCGCGCGGCATCCTCGCGAGCCAAACGCTCGGCTGGTGTGGACGTGCCTCGGCCTGCCGCGGGCGCGCATTTGCTCGACCGAGCACGGCTCGGCGACGAGCCATCTGTTGTCGGTAAACTTGACGCGCTCAAAGGTGCCTCAGTGAGCGCTGTGCGTTAGGTGGGGACGGTTATGTTTTGGTTCGCGCGCGAAGCTACTAGACAGGTCGCGCGGCAAAAGTGGAAAATAACAATGAGCACAAATTTTCGAAGTCTTGTACGGACATTCGTGACAAATTATTTACAGTCTGATCATATACTAGATCTCCCAGTAATCTATTTCCATATTGGTGGCGACGCTCATAAATTTTTCTAATCCAGAAGCGTCTAGGTTTTTTCTTGATACGTGACTGTTTTCGTTTCTTTAAACAATAAGCAGCTAGGAAAATAGCTGCAGCTGAATATACACGACTGTCCATTACTAATACTCGCGGACTTATGATGGCTCAGCCTGCTTCGCGAGGCGGCCTCGTGTAAATTGAACAAAACTACTGAGGCTACCGCGGGAGCCATCGCTCGCGATCCGGACACCGAGGCTGCCGCGCGAGCCTGTGCGCTAGGTGGGTACCCGGCTTATTACATAAAACTCAGTAGTAGTGAGATGTAATAGGAAGAAAAGTTACGAAAACATTATTGTCAGAACAAGAGAAGTTAATTCACGCGTTATATGTACGTCATCGAATTAAAATTAAAACTAATAACTGAGTTACCTCTGTTCATGTTCAACAAGCAAGGTATCATCGTTTTGCATGGGCGGGAGGTCGGCGCAGTCGTTGGGGCTTATTTTCCGCAGCACTATCGTGAGCAGCGCCGTGGCGTTGTGACTGCGCTCCTGCACCTCCATATCTTCACTACACAGCAGCGGCCGCAGACCCGCTAGCGCTTCGCGGATTATCTATAAGACAGTCGTGTAATTTTATGGACCTTAGTGTCTTTTTCGGCGCGCATCATTCTCATATTCCTGTTTAACCTTTAGAAGCAAAGAAAGGGTGATGTTGAAATGGATCGTCAGCTTCCTAACATAGGTAAAGTTAATTTTAATAACTCCAGACGCGAAGCCGAAGCAGTTCATTCAAGACGGCAAGTGAAACTGCCATCGTCATACAAGACAAGGGTTACACGATCAGTTTGGCGTCATTCTATTCCATCAGTCTCCCCCGGCTCAGACTGATGCCAGAATGACAGACGAAAAACACGGTTTATTCTGGAATTCTCCCATCATTCTGACCAGACTAATGGAATGGAATGGCGCCAGACTAATCGTGTAACCCTTGTCTAAGAGTACTCACAGCGACCGCGTGTTCGATATCGTTCCTCTGCTCGTAGAGGCGCAGCAGATGCGCGACGAGCTTGAGCGCGGCGTGCACGCAGACGGCGCGCGCGCGCACGGCGCCGCCGCCCGTGCCCGCGCACACCAGCAGCCCGGACACCGACTCGCGCATCACCGACTCCTCGCTGCCGACAGAGTGTGCTTGTCACGTTTTGGAACTTGGAGTGGTTGGGTGTTGTGTTATGATTTACGATGAATTATGAAATTGTAAGTTTAAGGACATTTTTGAAGCGTTTGAATTAAGTTTTTGTAATAATATTAAGTGTGGTCATATAAAGGTCGGTAAGCTTGTCTGTTGCATCGTGCCATGACGACATAGCATACCGTATATTTGTGTCGTCATGTTTGATCTTCTAAATTCTGAACGTGCATTTTGATTGCAACTCCCTGTCAAGTTTTTCTTTTTCAAGATATAATAAAAAAAAAACTTTTGTTAATTGCCCCACCAACAACTGAAAGTAAAGGCCATAACGACTGGAATTAGGTGAATAAAGAGGCAGCAAGGCAGCACATACCGGCAGTACTCGGGCAGCACGTAGGCGGCGGCGTAGAGCACCTCCCTGGAGGCGGGGCCGGGCGGCGCGGCGGCGGCGCGGGCCACCAGCGCGCCGCACTCGCGCGCCGCGAACGCGCGCACCTCCGCCACGCGCGCGCCCACCTCCGTCAGCTGCGCCGCCACCATGCGCCCTGACAACACACGGTACTCAATTTTCTTAATCCTGACAACACACGGTACTCAATTTTCTTAATCAACATTATCAATGAAAGTGCACTGTTTTACATGGACTTCCCCCTCAGTGTGCTACACATACGCACGAAATGTCCATGTATTTTCATAAGTATGTACCTAAAGATATAAACCCCAAAATCAAATCCATATCAAAATGTAGATAGCGAAAATGTCATCCAGAAACAAAAACCGGCCAAGTGCGAGTCGGACTCGCGCACGTAGGGTTCCGTTCCATTATCTATGAAAAATAAACATACCTACTACCTACAATTAGCCAAAACACAAACATTTCTCGGTAACGAAAAATAACTTTGTTTTTCATACAAATATATGAATAACAAAGTTATAATTTGCGGTTACTGAAAAAGTGCTATAACTCAAAAACTACTGACTGTATTTCGTTCAAACCAATTTTGGTTGATAGTCTTTATTAAGGTTTATAACATATTTTTTTTTTTTAATTTTTCACTTTGGTAGTTTAGAAATTACAAGGGGGGGGGACACACACATTTTTGCACTTTGAAAGTGTCTAACTTTGAAATGATTGACTTTGAGAAAAAATGGTTTTAGAAACCTCAATCTCATTTTTGAAGACCTATCTATAGACACCCCACAAGTATAGGTTAGATGAAAAAAAAATTTTTTGGTTTCAGTTCCATGTATGGGGAGCCCCCCTCTTATATTACAATTTTTTATTTTTGCATAAGAATCGTAAAGCGGTTAATGTAATACGTCTACTTACCGAGTTTGAATTGTGTAGTCTTAATAGTTTCAGATTAAAGTGGCTGTGACATACGGACAAACAGATAGACATGACGAATCTATAAGGGTTCCGTTTTTTGCCATTCGGCTACGGAACCCTAAAAATGGGTAAAATCATTCACGTTCAGTTCGTGCAGAAATCGATCTTGACGTAAATTCTTCCATTTTTGCATAGCGAGCGTAATCCACATCAACTCATTTAACTTCATATAAGGAACTTAACTAACCGTGTTTAGCGCTAGTCTCCATCTCGGTGAGCTCGGTGAGCACGGTGACGTACCACTCGAAGTCGACCACGTGCTGGTAGTTGTTCTGCGAGCAGATCTCGATGATCCGCGTCAGCAACTCGTCACGATACAGCGTGCCTTCCGCGCGGTCCATGTGTACCATCAGTTTCTTTACTATCTCCATCAGGTTCTTCTTCGATACCTGTTTGATAGGTATAAAATAGTGAGAGAAATATATGAGTTGTACGTGTGTATGTGTGAGTTTTCATCGAGTGGCTTTCCTTCTCCAAAGTTTACTTCAAGATATGCAGTGTATATGAAAAAAAAACCCTACTGCCCATTCACGAGGCGTCATATACTAGTTAATTTAGAAGCTAAATCGATTCTTCGGATTTAATGAAAATGTTAGGTCCTGGAGTTCTAAAAGCCAACTTTTTATTAGGATTACATACAGAGAACGTGTGGCGAAACAAAAGTCTGTTTAGCTTACTCTAGGCGTAGGTACAGCCCGGTAAATGCTATATGGATAATCGTATGTATTTTTGACTACTGTAGTATATGAAAAAAATCTATGCTTATGAAATATCTATAATAGATACTTACCATACCATACAAAAGGCCCAGAGCTCTTAGCCTAATTGATTCGTCCTTATCGTCCAGACACGCCAGGACAAGGTCCTTGTGAGCTTGCACTGACTTCGGATGGGACTTGAGTATTCTTGACATTGCCAATAAGCCCAAGTATTTCACTGTCAAAACATAAATACCATTTATCATGTTAATTAAGCGCTAGGCAATTAATATGTAACAAAACAATATTTTAATTGGATTTTGTAAAAGGTACGGAAATGTATCGAAACAACCAGACGAACGAAATCAACTAGTCTATTGCGGTTCGACGATACATTGGTACATTATAACACTTTTCCGGCAATAAAATGAAGATAAAACAATTGACTTACAATTTTGATCGCTGTCTTCAATGAGTATTCTGAGCTTCTGCACGCAGAGCTGCACGGAGGCGGCGTGGCCTGGCATGCCGCTGCTGATGCTGATCAGCACCGCGATCACCGTGTTAATGCATTCGTATAGCAGGGACATCGCCGACGTACTGTACCGAAACATACCCTCTTAAACTTAGGCCTCAGTTTACAACATAAACATCAATTTTCAACTTTCATAGTCAACAGTTGTTTTAAGAATAACGGACGTTAATGGCGTCGATTACAAAGGACCTTATACAACTAGTTACACGAGTATTAGGACACGGTTAACGTACTCTCGTACACTGCAGGTTGGCTAACTTTTCCCCTAGGAGTGTTTTGTTTTTCCATTTTGACCGTTGCGCAGTTTGTTACTAGTTGTTAGCTGTACTCCTAGATACGGTTTAGTTTCCTGACAAACTACGATCATCAGAAAAATACTGACTTTAATTTGAAGGTTCTTATCCTTATCGTTTCCATCGACATCTATTGTATACATCTTTCTGTGCATAGCACATAGCAACAGTTGGTACTGTATTATTCTAGTCCTAACATTGCTAAACAATTGACATTGACTTACGCTAACTACGGCACCCTTCACGTGTTCTGTTCTAGTGAAGTAATATGTTTGTAGTGTTTATCCCTTCCGATAACATTTTGAAAATATCCTGCGATCCCGTGGATTTGTATTTCAGCATTATAATTAGGTATTCATTAAAGCTGGATGTTTACAGTGCTATTGTGTACTTACATATTATATAGACAATGTACATTGCTTCATAAACAAATAACAATTATGTTACAAGTTCAAGACTAAAACTAGTGTTTCCAAGCTCTAGTGTTACGAACACGCAGTGCTAGTGTATAGGATAAGCTTATTTAACCAAAATGTTGAAAAAGCAATGCAAGCAGTTTCTTACAATAAACATCTTTTTCAATACACTTGCTACGAAACTGTCTCTTACCACATCGTCTACAGGCACGAAAAGTGCTATTTACCGCACTAGTGCGAAAACGTTTACACAGCCTTTTTTTTTAATTTGAGCAAAGTGTACCCTTGATTATACATCCACGCATTAAAATTGTATAAATACAAAAATTGATTGAAAGCATTCTTAATTTGAACGATTTACTTAGGTGGTGCCTAGACGGACAATGTAATTGCGAAATATTACGATAAAAATATTGTGTAATTATATTGTCCGTCTAGGCATCGCCTAAGCCTGACTGTCAAGTTGCAAATAAACGCGGGAAAAGAAAAACATTTATTTTGTAAAATCAAATCGAATGTGTTTGTTAATTGTAGTATACAATTTTACTGTTTTNATTTTTTGGTTTCAGTTCCATGTATGGGGAGCCCCCCTCTTATATTACAATTTTTTATTTTTGCATAAGAATCGTAAAGCGGTTAATGTAATACGTCTACTTACCGAGTTTGAATTGTGTAGTCTTAATAGTTTCAGATTAAAGTGGCTGTGACATACGGACAAACAGATAGACATGACGAATCTATAAGGGTTCCGTTTTTTGCCATTCGGCTACGGAACCCTAAAAATGGGTAAAATCATTCACGTTCAGTTCGTGCAGAAATCGATCTTGACGTAAATTCTTCCATTTTTGCATAGCGAGCGTAATCCACATCAACTCATTTAACTTCATATAAGGAACTTAACTAACCGTGTTTAGCGCTAGTCTCCATCTCGGTGAGCTCGGTGAGCACGGTGACGTACCACTCGAAGTCGACCACGTGCTGGTAGTTGTTCTGCGAGCAGATCTCGATGATCCGCGTCAGCAACTCGTCACGATACAGCGTGCCTTCCGCGCGGTCCATGTGTACCATCAGTTTCTTTACTATCTCCATCAGGTTCTTCTTCGATACCTGTTTGATAGGTATAAAATAGTGAGAGAAATATATGAGTTGTACGTGTGTATGTGTGAGTTTTCATCGAGTGGCTTTCCTTCTCCAAAGTTTACTTCAAGATATGCAGTGTATATGAAAAAAAAACCCTACTGCCCATTCACGAGGCGTCATATACTAGTTAATTTAGAAGCTAAATCGATTCTTCGGATTTAATGAAAATGTTAGGTCCTGGAGTTCTAAAAGCCAACTTTTTATTAGGATTACATACAGAGAACGTGTGGCGAAACAAAAGTCTGTTTAGCTTACTCTAGGCGTAGGTACAGCCCGGTAAATGCTATATGGATAATCGTATGTATTTTTGACTACTGTAGTATATGAAAAAAATCTATGCTTATGAAATATCTATAATAGATACTTACCATACCATACAAAAGGCCCAGAGCTCTTAGCCTAATTGATTCGTCCTTATCGTCCAGACACGCCAGGACAAGGTCCTTGTGAGCTTGCACTGACTTCGGATGGGACTTGAGTATTCTTGACATTGCCAATAAGCCCAAGTATTTCACTGTCAAAACATAAATACCATTTATCATGTTAATTAAGCGCTAGGCAATTAATATGTAACAAAACAATATTTTAATTGGATTTTGTAAAAGGTACGGAAATGTATCGAAACAACCAGACGAACGAAATCAACTAGTCTATTGCGGTTCGACGATACATTGGTACATTATAACACTTTTCCGGCAATAAAATGAAGATAAAACAATTGACTTACAATTTTGATCGCTGTCTTCAATGAGTATTCTGAGCTTCTGCACGCAGAGCTGCACGGAGGCGGCGTGGCCTGGCATGCCGCTGCTGATGCTGATCAGCACCGCGATCACCGTGTTAATGCATTCGTATAGCAGGGACATCGCCGACGTACTGTACCGAAACATACCCTCTTAAACTTAGGCCTCAGTTTACAACATAAACATCAATTTTCAACTTTCATAGTCAACAGTTGTTTTAAGAATAACGGACGTTAATGGCGTCGATTACAAAGGACCTTATACAACTAGTTACACGAGTATTAGGACACGGTTAACGTACTCTCGTACACTGCAGGTTGGCTAACTTTTCCCCTAGGAGTGTTTTGTTTTTCCATTTTGACCGTTGCGCAGTTTGTTACTAGTTGTTAGCTGTACTCCTAGATACGGTTTAGTTTCCTGACAAACTACGATCATCAGAAAAATACTGACTTTAATTTGAAGGTTCTTATCCTTATCGTTTCCATCGACATCTATTGTATACATCTTTCTGTGCATAGCACATAGCAACAGTTGGTACTGTATTATTCTAGTCCTAACATTGCTAAACAATTGACATTGACTTACGCTAACTACGGCACCCTTCACGTGTTCTGTTCTAGTGAAGTAATATGTTTGTAGTGTTTATCCCTTCCGATAACATTTTGAAAATATCCTGCGATCCCGTGGATTTGTATTTCAGCATTATAATTAGGTATTCATTAAAGCTGGATGTTTACAGTGCTATTGTGTACTTACATATTATATAGACAATGTACATTGCTTCATAAACAAATAACAATTATGTTACAAGTTCAAGACTAAAACTAGTGTTTCCAAGCTCTAGTGTTACGAACACGCAGTGCTAGTGTATAGGATAAGCTTATTTAACCAAAATGTTGAAAAAGCAATGCAAGCAGTTTCTTACAATAAACATCTTTTTCAATACACTTGCTACGAAACTGTCTCTTACCACATCGTCTACAGGCACGAAAAGTGCTATTTACCGCACTAGTGCGAAAACGTTTACACAGCCTTTTTTTTTAATTTGAGCAAAGTGTACCCTTGATTATACATCCACGCATTAAAATTGTATAAATACAAAAATTGATTGAAAGCATTCTTAATTTGAACGATTTACTTAGGTGGTGCCTAGACGGACAATGTAATTGCGAAATATTACGATAAAAATATTGTGTAATTATATTGTCCGTCTAGGCATCGCCTAAGCCTGACTGTCAAGTTGCAAATAAACGCGGGAAAAGAAAAACATTTATTTTGTAAAATCAAATCGAATGTGTTTGTTAATTGTAGTATACAATTTTACTGTTTTCATTTTTATTAGGCTGTTGGGAGTAGTGCCTTAGCCAGACTGTCAACTTACAAACGCAGAAAAAATAAGATTCATCCATAGCTAGTTTTACAACATTGTTATTGTTGATTTACACATAATGAAATCGAATTAATTATTTATTTTCTCTTTTTAAGTGTATTGAAAAACATCGTTTGGCACACGTGCGGATTTATCATTACAGTTCTCGGCTAATTGACGCCCTCGCCTTCGGCTCGGGCGTCAATCCCGCCTCGACTGTAATGACAAACTTACCGCACTTGTATCAAAATGTACTATAATCACTGTTCTAAATTTATCTACCCAAATCTTATGTTTTGTAAAATCTATTATAGTATGTTAATTATACTAAATTGCATTCATGTTAGGAAAATAATGTTACATTGTTGCATTCGGTAGTGGCTTTATAATTTTTTCATTGCCTTTAAATTCAATAATAATTAGAGAAACACAGATAATTTTAATACTATATTTACATCTACGAGTATAACGGATGTAAAATGACTAATTTATATAAAGGCAAATATTGATATTTTCTTGACATGAACACACTATATCTAATTTAGAATTTTGTAAACATTATATTCCTTTCACCCCATAGAGACTACAAGTAACGCAAAGACGACACAACTGTCTACACATTGCTGTAAGGCTGTCAGTGACAGAACAACAATTTGGCCATGTTGGTGGTGTGCCTGCTTCAATGGACAGTAACTGACTCACCTATGTATTAAGTTAGTTAATGGTTCTATCAGTTTCTTGCCAAGTCGAGGCTCTAATGGGGTTAAGGCACCAAACTGCAACAAACACAATGAAACTACATAAGACTAGCTTATGTGATAGCAACCAATAGCTAAATGATGTCAAGTCTCTTGTCTAAGATTCTTCTAAATGTTGTTCCTCCTTCCTTGATTTAATTGGACGACGATACCTTTGGGAGATGTGGTTATATTCAGCAGCAAACATAATACAAAAATGTGAGCCTGATGTGCCAATTCATAAGTGTCATTCGTGTGGAATTTCCTTTATTGACAAGCAGGAATATAAGCAATGCAAAGACAAAATTTGCCTTCATTCAATATTTAAAAATAAATTAGTTGTAATGGCAATTCCTATGAAAAATAATAGTCTTTATTATTTGTTATATTCCAGCTTTGATAAGTCAGAATGTGGCTTTAAACTAAATTGTATAAGAATTTCAATGGTGAGGTGTAGTGAATGAGTCTAGCAGTTTGGGTATACTTTGTTTTGTAAAGTTTTACTAGTGGTACCTGCAAATTAGATCTATGAGGCTTTGGGTTATTTTTCTTCCAATGTCTGGTTCATACTGAGTCATTAAACCAAACTGTGAAGAATCAAAGTTATTTGAGATATTTATATTTATGTCAATATATTTTTTAGACATTTAAGTAATTTAAGAGAACATATCATTATTCATTTGAAAAATTATCTTAGCATTTAGTCAAAAACATAAAGCAGCCTGTCTAATCTGACTGCAAATTACCACTGAAAAAAAAGTATTATTAGTTTCTTATTGAAATAAAACCAATTACATACCAATTTGATAATTTTAATTAACATCCAGTTGTTGGTGGATGTTGTCATCAGTTTGAAGAACACTGGAGCTAGTGAGAGGTAGTTTTTAGGATTTTTCCTTGCTAATTCACAAACTACATTAACAGCAGCTGATTGGACACCTGTAATTATTATGAAATATTTATGCAATTACATGTTATTCTAGAGTAGTTTTAATCCATTCTTTATATCGATAATAATTACCTGGGTCAGGATCTTCTAGTTTTTCTTTCAGTTTCGGGAATGCAGGTCTTAGTGCCTCTGGATACCTTAGAAATACTTTGTACATCATGAGTACAGCTTTCATCCTTAAATAAGGTTTAGTTGAACTCATCTACAAACAATTACAGAATTATTAAGGTTGCTGTACCTTGGATTGAGTGTTAGGTTGTCCATTATTAAATTGAATAAATCTTATGATAAATGAATTACTCTTAGACAATAATAGATATATAGCCACACAAACATTATTTTTGTTACATTACTTAATTTGGTATTAATGGATGTGAGATTTCACATGATTACCTTTAGGATGTGTTAAGTACTTTTGTAGTATTGATTTATTACTTAATGTCCACAAAGGAGCTCTAAAGCTCATCACTAAGACAAATACATAAGGAATATTAATATGTAGCTGAAAAATGTGTTACTTACCAGAGTCATGATGTCATTTGCAAGATCTCTAGCTAAGTCATGGGATATAAAACAGCTGAGGCCGCTGAGTGCAAGCCCTGCCTCATACTGATTCTGTGCATTGAGATCCTTCCTTATCATATTTGTAGTGAGCATTAGTAGTTCCGAATCTGCATGGAAAGACTGACTAGCTGCTAAGTAACCAATGCGCTTGTAGGTGAACTTGTTGGAACTCATCACTTCTATTATATTGAATATAGCCCAAGATATGTCATACCCCAACATTTGGAGCTGCAATAAGTGAAGAGTAATATTAAAACGTGGAGTATCACAACTCAACTCTTTTTAAAATAAATATAATTATACTGAAACATATTACTTTTTTACTCCTAATTTGTACAAACATTAGGCAAGAATTGATGTTCATAAATTATAACTATTATACATGAATTATTTGATTTATACAATACTGTATCATCCCAGTATTTGTATTCTATAAAGATAAGTTACCATATGGGTATGTTATCTGGACAATGTGTTGGTACTGCTTACAAAGTTTATCAAAATTCTATACCTACATACATTGTGATAAAGGAGAACATATATATAATGTACTCATGTATGTACTTACATATGTCAGTTTCGCTACAGCATTGGCCTTCACTGCTATGTTTTCTTGGCGCAGCTCAACTTTTATTTCTTCCATACATTGCGCTATATACTTGGACTAAAAATGGGAAAATGATACTGAATTTAATATTATATGCAAATTATTAATTAAATTAGACATATTTTTCTCATAAGTACTTCAGGTAGCAGGTATATTTTTCAGGCTTACTTAAAACAAAAGTAATTCATAAAATATTTCCTAAATGTAAGATGAAGAAACAGACGTTAAAGAATGATTTCTACTGTACGGACTAGCATATTGACTTTCTTCACTTAATAATGACTAATAATACATTGCATCTGTGTCAATAAAAATAAATTGCCAATGGAGATTTGCATACAATTTCATATCTTAACTTTGATAATTCCTAAATTGTGAACATTAGTGAGATTTGAAGGGCTTCAGCATAACTTTGAATAGGTGCTTATAAGAGTGAATCTATCAAGCAGCAAGTCTCAGTCTTCTAAGTGGGTTATCATTGGCTAAATATTTAATTTATTAATTCAATCGGCGCTTGCTACACCTAATGTGACAGTGGAGGGGTGCCTACAAAAAGAAAGTGTCAAGAATGTATTCTTGACCAGCGTGTGGATTTTACTGAAGTATCGGCACTGAATTATGTTTTAATAGAAATGGGACATTAATGCACATATAAATACCTCATTATCTTTGTTATTTCTGATTCCTCGAACTAAATCCGTCAGATTTTTATCGAACATCCTTTCGAAATTACCTTTGACTTTTTTCAAAGCCATATTGATACTGTAACTTATCTGACCATTAATTAAAGTTCTTATATCAATTAAATTAAGAAAAATTAAAGAAACATGTCAACAAAATTACAAAATTGAAAAACTCGTAAGCAATTATGTCTACGTCAAGAAATTGACAACCATACTACCATAGAGCAAAATAAATTCAAATATATTGACGTAAATTGTGCTTTCATTTTTCAAACTTAGTCGATTAATCGCTTGGTCCAAGGCCCAATCTCGTAATTACCTTCCAGATTTTCAGAAATGGGTGCAATTAATGTTCTAAGATCCCTTGAAGAACGACCTTCAAGAGGAGGCTCCTCTTTTTACTTTCTTGTACAGTTTTTTAAGTAGGAAGTAGTTCTCGTAAAATATGATGTCGTTTCGAAACTAAATTCCGAGCACAAGGCCACGCACACAGACAAGCAGGTGCTGTCGTCTGTACATACATTATTGACTTATTGTATAAAAATAATGTTCGCTAAAATCCTTCAATACTATACGAAGGCAGAAAAAATCACAATATTGCGCAAGTATCTTGTTCGTCTAGACAACGCCTAATAAAAGATATATGAATGAATAAGCGATGAATCTTTCCTTTTTATTTGTCATTCATTGACCGAAATAAGCTGTCATTTTTTGTTTCGTCCATCAATGTCATTGTCATATGGAAAATTATTTATACAATTTATTACAACAACAAAAAAAACACAAGTTGAGCCTTAATTATTGGATTTCGTAAATAACAATGATTATTTTACTAAGTGAGTTACAGAAAGAACATCTTAGTTTATTAAACCAACACTCTGTACAAGGTAAGTTAGAAAGATTGTTACTCAAGTTTGAAAGATGTACTGCCGGCACTATGTGTTTACTCATTGATATTTTCTTACTATTCGTTTCAGTTTTAATAGATTTCTGTAAACTAGCACTTGACTACCTGAATAACGGAACCAATGAAAAGAAATACAGTATCGCATCAGGTAAGAAGTATCTACCATTTGTACAATTAGATCAAAGGGTTGCTTTACTTGCTTACTCTGCTTATTAATTTTTACTTGCTTATGCTGGTTCGAGGTTTCTGCTATTTCTTAACTAATCATACACGAAATCTGCAACTATAAAGACTTAAATCATTGATGCTTTATGAAAAATCTCTTTTTTATTTTTATATTACAGAAAAGCTCAATGTCTCACTAACAGAGGTTCAAAATTTGGTACATGCATTGGTATATCTGATTGTAGAAGCATCTAGACTCAATGTAAGTAAGAAAAATTGTTACAGTCCTAAAAAATAGGTACACTATAACATTAAATTGTTAAAGTTTTAATTTAGTTGTCAGATGCAGACTTAAAATCATCATTGGCCATAGCGGGTTTTTCTGCTGAGCAACAAGAAGTACTGGCAAAACTGCACAACACCAAGAAAGCCGAGTTATCCGATGCATTGTACCTTCTGCAACAAAAAGATCCCACTTACCAGGATCTCTCCTGGAGGTTTGAAATCCAAGTAAGTTGACAATCATTAGAAAGATAAATGCATTATGACATAATTTTTATGTAATAAAGTTCTGTACAGTTATTTTTAAATAGCAATTATATAAATAAAGTATTTTCTTAATTTCTAGGTTGCTACACGAAGTAACATGGAACAAATAAAACCAATAATTGCTATGGATTTTATGATCATGAAACCTAAGAACTACGGACTTTATACTGATCACAAAGACAGAACAGGGTATGAGAAAGAAAAAGACAAAAGTTTAAATCCAATACAGATAAATTCAAGTATACAAGATGCAAAGGCAGCTAGTCACTGCCAAAATATAGTGAGCCATATTCTGCTTCAGTGTGACCTACCTAATTTATTGCATTTAACTAATAAACTGGAGCAGGCATTGAAGGAATCTAAAAGCCAACATGTACGAAAAGTACAAAGATCTCTTTAGGTGTATAACATTATTGTAACTATTATTGCCATTTATTTTTGTTTATATTACAAAATTATCGAATATAGCTTTGTTTTATTGTATTAAAATGATATTAAATGGCACTCTGAGTACCAAGAGAGAGCAGACAACAGGTACTAAATGTATATTTCCAAGGTATTCAAAAGATAAGCGCTAACTCTCACTACCATACATCTGAAACGGCGGTATAAATTCAGATATAGACTATCACAAACTCAAACTTTAAAACCCCGCAAGTGTGCGCAGGGCCGTGGGAATCCAGATTCTTCGCCGCAGCCCAACACTAGTGCTGTCGCGCCTCGCTAAGGCCTCAGGCTTGCAAGGGGTGGTGAGGTATTATGGCGCATTTACATTAATTGGTTAGACCGTATTCGGCTGCTATCCGTATTCGGTCACTGACTTATGTAAACAGTTATTCGTTTGGCCGTATATTATTTTATCGTATTGGTAAGAGTTTCGGTTAAACCGAATGCGGCCGCCGACTTCATCGACCGACCTTATGTAAATGCGCCATTAGGGCTATACCTCACCGAGATGCCATGGCGACGTGGCCAGCGACATTGCCATGGCTACGTCTGGTGTCCCTCCCTGCGTTGCCAGACTGAGTTGCCCAATCGCGTCGCCAATACATTTAGTTCTGCCTCAACCACGGAGGACGGAAATATGAGCGGAGGTGCCATAACGCAGGTAGGTCAGGCGCCTTCAACTAGGTCAAGGTGGGCGTCACCACAATGATCAGTTACGTTCATTACGTTACGTTCGAGTTCAAAACTGAGATTTCAGACATCTGTCGATGAATAGATAAATTACATTATTATTGTTGCCATCTATCGGGCAGTAGCGGTCTTTATGGTAACTGCCATTTTGAAAACAATTGTCCAAATAGCAGGGCCGCGCCGACACCCCGAAGCGCCTGTGTGCGAAACTTATGAAGCGCCTCTTTTTACCCGACTGCGCAATGCAAAGGAGGGTAATATTTTTATCGGCTTATGTGTGTATGTGGCCTATGGGTTTGTTACCTTTTGTCATTATTTAGACCACAAAAGTGACCAATTAATTTCGATAACTCAGTGGCATAGCGTGGCTGTACGCCACCCGAGGCGGGAGACAGTGGCGGTGCTAGACCAAATATGAACGTCGGCGACATCAAGTTCGCGAGGCCCTAGGGCGGATCCAGCTTTAGTGCCGAGACGGGGGGGTCATACAGTTGTGGTCATGTACCAATGTATAATGATATTTAAATAATTGATGAACCCAAAAAATATGTAAGAAAAAGATGAATGCGCGAGCGAAGCGAGCGCGAAATTTTTTTCAGCTCGACNATTTAGACCACAAAAGTGACCAATTAATTTCGATAACTCAGTGGCATAGCGTGGCTGTACGCCACCCGAGGCGGGAGACAGTGGCGGTGCTAGACCAAATATGAACGTCGGCGACATCAAGTTCGCGAGGCCCTAGGGCGGATCCAGCTTTAGTGCCGAGACGGGGGGGTCATACAGTTGTGGTCATGTACCAATGTATAATGATATTTAAATAATTGATGAACCCAAAAAATATGTAAGAAAAAGATGAATGCGCGAGCGAAGCGAGCGCGAAATTTTTTTCAGCT
>NWSH02000519.1:8278988-8293709 GCA_002382865.2 Heliothis virescens | reverse complement strand
CCTGAGATTAGCGCGTTCAAACAAACAAACAAACTCTTCAGCTTTATAATATTAGTATGGATAAAGCTAAAAACTAAAAAGTTCTTATTTGAAGTTATTGCCGGCTAATGTGTTGCATGGTTCATTAATTTCGAAATAAGTTGTATTTAAAAGGAAAAACACAAATTATCTCCATTTCTTCAACATTCAAAAACTCAAAAACACATTTTTTAAGCCAGAATCATGTAGGTACAGACCTCCATAGATCTTCAACCTTATCACAATAGTGGAAGGATTGGTAAAATTTGTCAGATTCGGGTACGTTAACCTATTGTCGTCTGTACCTTGCTATGCCGTACCAGTAGACTAGCTGATGGAGTTTTTCAGAAACAGAGTTGATCATTTATAATAAAAAAGAATCGTTTTTACATTCAGGTCCAGAAGAAGCTTTCACTATTTTTTTTTAGTAAAAAGAGTAGGTCTGAGCGAGTCCACAGTTAGCATGTCTTCGCGCGCAAAGGTTTCACGAAGATTTTGGATGGCTAAAGTCCTCCAAAAAAACATTTTTAAACCCAGTTAGATTATCTTAAAAGAGATTCCCTGTTTAACCGACTTCAAAAAGAAGAAAGTTCTCTATAAAATTACAGCGTATGTTTTTTGGCAAACTGTTTTCAAGTATTACAGAGTTTTTACTTCTTACCGAGAAGTCTTTCTTTCGTTTTTCTTTAGTCTTCCTTCTACTAAAATGGCAAGTAGCTTGTAAGTTAACCCTAAAGTAAGACCTTGGGGGTGGTTTCAGCCACAAGGTCAAGCATACATTAAATTCTCTCTTGTTTTTTACGTGGATATCCGCCTATCCTTTTTAATTTTTTCAGTGGACTAAAAAGAAATAATTCGTTGATGCTAGACAGTTACTTAGGAGGAGAACGATATTTTTGCTTTGCATTAGTCTTTTTCAGGTACCACCCTATATTTTCAACCTCATAGTGATTAAATATAGTATTTTCCATTTCATACCTAGAAAAATCATATTTAATCAGAACTTGATGAATTAAATACAAATTCTGATTTTTTTTAATATTTCAAAAACTTATTTTCTACATCTCGGGTTTTGCATTAAAAATTAGCGAAGCAATGTACTATGTATATAGTGCCCCGGCCATAAAGGGCAAAGCGAAGCGCAAGGGCACTACCTACCTTTTTTCGAAGTATACCTTATAATATCAGTAAAAATCACGATGTTATTTAAGGGTTATGAATTTAATTATTCTATTCAACGCTTGGTTTTACAAAAAATGGGTGGGTTCCAAAGAAGGCGTATAAGGGTGGAGCTAGTGACGCACCCCGTCCCCCGCACACCCGCATTTTGGCGACACTATTTTCGTTATGGCATCTCCGCTCATATTTCTGTCCTCCGTGGTCTCGACACATTCAGGAATGGACGTGGAAATTACTGCACTGTTAGGTATTATATGACTGAGTGAGTGACGGAGCATACAAACACGTGCAAACAACTGGCGGCGTTGCCAGGTAACCAGCGTCACCATGCAGTCGCCGCATGCGGAGCGGTCGACGCCAGTCGGTCGCCAAGTGAATTAGCCGTCATAAATCTGAGTATGAACTAGTTGGCAACGTTGCTGGCCACGTCGCCATGGCATTTCGGTGAGTATGGCCCTTAAGTTACCCCATGCATCGTCTCAGGGGCGCGCGCCGACACCACTCTTAGTTAACTGCCCGATTTTTACTTACTTTATTATTGTATACTCTTTGTTTTTTTGTAAGGCTAAAGGCTCCGAAACTACTGAACCGATATGAAAAATTTCATTTATAAAGTAACAAGGCTATCTAATGGAATCCACTCTTATATGGAAACTAGTGTCTGCAAGCAGTTTCATCCGCGTCCCGTGGGAACTACTCGACAAACCCGGATAAAAATTAGCCTATGGGCTATGTAACACTGAAAGATTTTTTCAAATCAGACCAGTAGTTAGTGTGATTAGCGCGTTCAAACAAACAAACTCTTAAGCTTTATAATATTAGTATAGATTTATTAAAGTATCAAATAACATTTTAGGTTTATTTTAAGCAACCCTACTTACTTAATAAAATATCTACTTGTAGAGTCAGCCAAATAAATGATGAGCGATGATGTCAACCGTGACGGGGCTGGTCACGTGTAAATAGGTACTGGAAGCTATTGAGATAAAAAGTAAGATCTTACCCAGATACCTATGTTTATTGTACCTTGTCTCAGTATTATTTTAAGAACAATTTAGAATGTCATTGTAATAAACTCTGATGTAAACATTTTTGTGACGCGCTTCGGCTATGGATGATACGGTAGGGTGATGATAACGCACAGGGGCGCTAGGCATGGGTGCGTTGCTTGAAAACACGAATATTCATGGTGACTACGCTCACTATACTTAATTTGAGTTCATAATGTCATGTAAAGTAGAAGTAAAAAAAAGAACGAGGTATTTACTTTGTAAAACAAACTATTTTTTATATCGAAAACAATTTCTATAAATGGTTTTTGAAGCCGAATTACGGTTAATTTAGAATCTAATCTAAATCTACGTAGTCTGAATACCTAAGTAAAAGAAACATGATTTTATTCTTGACTTTTTTTTTCTCTATTTACAACAAAAATGTACTTTTTTTACATAATACATACAAACTTAGCAACTTAACTGAAGCACACAAAATAAATGCTTGTATGAAGGAGCTACAGAATAGAAATGGGTATCTACACGCAGGTAATAGGTACCTACTTATCTACTGGTATTATTTAGGTAGGTACTTTCCTGGCAGGTGCCCATATTTTTTTTGTTAGGTAGGTAGGTACCTACCACGTAATAGTAAAGGTATATCCTATGCCTATAATATTTGTTGGTAGATTTCATTAAGTGATCCATGTCAGCTTACGTTCTTCCCTATAAATTAATTGTGTAACCTTATCCTCCACTCGAAGCGCGACGCTACATGCATAAACAATTTGAATGTGTAATGCGTAATAATAATTATTAGCTTGCGTCCTACTCTGGAGACGCGTTCATTGATACAATTAATCCAAATTCTAACGCATGAATGTGATGCGTTGAACATTCAACTTTTCGTTACGACTTACAATCCCTACAACTGATTATTATTATTTATAGATTGTAGAGCTACAGAACACACTACTGTGCTATATATAAGTACTACAGCTGTGTGATGTGATGAGTCTAGAGACAGGCGGGCTTTCCGACTTTCCGTTCGTGTTCGTACGTCAGTACGCCGGCTACGCTCGGGCTCCGTGCTCGTGAAGTAGAGCTCGCGGTTTTTCGTACTTTACCAATCTATTTAGTTTCTGCCTGCTGTGATACTTAATAAACAGATACTATATTTTCCTAGTTACGGTTTTCATAGAATATAATACAACAACACGTGTCCTATAAACTCATAGTTCATAGTTTTAACGCGAAACCATTAAAACAAAACCCCAAAACAAACCCAGTGTTTAGTGAATCGGTCGGAACTGTAAATTCACTAGTAGTATATTATGCAATCTGCTTTAAAAATGAATGTTGTTGACATTTGATAGCTACTTACCTCGTTTCATTACAATGCATGCCTGCATGTGATAGTGCCGTGTAAGCTGTTCATCATTCGCCAAGATCAATAAGCTGAATCCATTGTTTGTGTTTTGGTGACACGTTCTATGACATAGGTACACTAATATAAATTGTGCTGAGTGCTTCAATAAAAAAAGTGAAAGATGGATTCGAAAGTTGTGTTAAAGCAGAAGAACCCTCACGACAAAGCTAATTTCGTCTCTAAAATATTTCTAACGTAAGTACTGCCTACCACGTGTCATTTATCCACCTTCTGAACTACAGTCTATGATCTATGATCAGCTCCTACAATTTTATTCAAGCAGGAAAGGTAGGAGCAACCGATTCGATATCCTATCTCAAAAGGAAACTTTCTACGGGCCAATGATAAAGGAGGCTCAAAAATTGACCGTTAAAACAGTTTTGTTGTTAAGTCAATTTGCAAATTTAATTCATGACCATTCTACTTACTACGAAGTCATTAAGTAAACATAATCTTACATCTGATAGACTTACTATAGTAATTTACTTATCACTCCTGCCAAAACAAGTGTTTAAAAAGCTATTGAAATAAGATTCACATTCGAAGTAAAAACCTCTTCCTCTTTTTCTTTTTGAAGTCGGTGAAAAATACCTATGGGTATTTCTATTCTATTTCGCAGAATCTTCTATTCACGGAGATGTTATCTTTTTGCCTACCCATTTATAAACAGCTAGCATGACTTGGCAAGTTAATAATTCTTACGAGATGGCATAGGAACTGCTTTATCATAAAAAGTCACGGAGTTACATAAAGGTTTATCATTTACTTGCCTATGATCTTTGACTGCATTAGTTATGAAATATTTGTATACTAACGGTCAGCAGCGACCATTTGTACCTACGCAGCCACTGGACCAGAATGGCGTTTAGGCCATTTTTTGTAGTTTTTTTTTTCTATTAATTGATGCACACCTACCATGTCTAAACTGAAATGAATTTCTAGTTGTCAACCGTCTTTAAAAAGAGGAGGAGGACGTCAACTCATTGGTTTATGTGTGTTATCTAATTATCTTAATAACCTGTAAGTGTCCATCTTCAGTCATAATCGACTGTACTTACTGTAAAATTGAGTGAGTCTACACTCAGAACTTAATTTCAATTAATGTTCCAGCAGCAAGCTTGATTTATCGCGCTGGTAATGAAAATCGTTGTTAGACATACTGATAAGGTAGCGCGACCTCGATATTGCTCGCTCGTTGTTTCCGTAAATTATAGTTAACTGTTGACTTGAGTCTGTGAGGTAACAAGCTTTAACGTTAACGTTAAGTGATACTCCGCAGTAGCTATACCTTCGTTATTTATTGCAATTCATCATTAATAAGCAATTCAGGACTTAGTATCAGCTAGTCATAGTCATTGCCTAAGTTTAGTTTTACCTACTTCGACATTATTTCATTTCATGGCCAATCTATCAGGTTTGGCAAACTTGTTTTAACAAGTCTCGTGTATGTTATCAGTAGGAGGTACCTATCCACTTACATGAATGACTGGAAAAAACAAGCTTTTAATCGACGATTTAATTATATCCAAGAAATGAGAGACAGGACGTCCGTCGTCCATGCAGCACATCTGTGGGTAGGTACGTAACTAGGTACACATATGTGTGTATTCTTTTGGTGGTCTAATTATGTAGATACTTTGAAAATTATGGGGATAATTTTGCTGATCCACATCGCCTTTTAAAGGATTTCACCCTAAAGAGTACCCCTATGAGATGAAAAATTAAACTCGCATTAAAAATCAGTCGACAGAGAGTCCCTTCTATGTATAGAGAGTCCCAATCAGGGGAATACGGAACTCTAGTGAACGCAACTCTATTGGAATCGATCCCGGTGAATGAAACGAATTTGAGAATTGATCTATAAACTCTATGTCTATAAATGAAATCGTATTGTTAAAACCTCGCACACCGCGTTCTATACCTAAGTGGTGTTACAGTCATGATCAAAAATATTAGAAGATGTCTTAACGGATCGTATACCGGTAATTATATTAGAAGACAATAGGAAATCAGTTGTGTCTCGCGTATAACCGCTCAATAGGACCGAGCGACGGGTTAATAATGTTATTGCCGCACACACAACGCGCGCCGAATCTGTCGAATCATCCAAATCTGGAAAAATAAAAACAAAATTCATTCAGTAATTGAATGATTCAATAAGAACAAAAGATAAATGAAAGACGAAACAAAAGGAGGAAAATCTAGTAAATCTAAGGGAATGAAAATTAAGCTCCTGTACCTTGTATTAGTCCCTAAAATCTAAGTGTCTTCTAAACTAAAATATGTGACATAAAACTTCCGTTAGGTGTTCCTTATTTTGGTATAGGAGACGCTTAAATTTTAAGGACTAATGGTGAAAACGGGCAGTAGAGTCCTAAAGCCGAATTTACATTATGACACTACTGTCATGCATGTTGAAATAAATTTCACGAAACTAGTTGCAGTACTCGTGAAATTAGTTTTGTGAAAATAATAGTGTCGTAAAATCAACAGTATCGCCATGGCTCTGTCACCATCGAACCTTTGTATGTAGATGCTTTCGCGACACTAGTTTCGTGTCGCGTTTTCATCGTGAAAGCAGTTGCATGACATTAGTTTTACAAAAAATATGCGCATGGCACGAAATTAATCCAGTGTCGCGAAATAAATGCATGCATTATGAAACTTCAAATTTACACGTGAAATTATTGATAAAATTAATGTCATGAAACTAATTTCGTGCCACTACTTTCGTAATGTAAATTCGGCTTNCCATTTATAAACAGCTAGCATGACTTGGCAAGTTAATAATTCTTACGAGATGGCATAGGAACTGCTTTATCATAAAAAGTCACGGAGTTACATAAAGGTTTATCATTTACTTGCCTATGATCTTTGACTGCATTAGTTATGAAATATTTGTATACTAACGGTCAGCAGCGACCATTTGTACCTACGCAGCCACTGGACCAGAATGGCGTTTAGGCCATTTTTTGTAGTTTTTTTTTTCTATTAATTGATGCACACCTACCATGTCTAAACTGAAATGAATTTCTAGTTGTCAACCGTCTTTAAAAAGAGGAGGAGGACGTCAACTCATTGGTTTATGTGTGTTATCTAATTATCTTAATAACCTGTAAGTGTCCATCTTCAGTCATAATCGACTGTACTTACTGTAAAATTGAGTGAGTCTACACTCAGAACTTAATTTCAATTAATGTTCCAGCAGCAAGCTTGATTTATCGCGCTGGTAATGAAAATCGTTGTTAGACATACTGATAAGGTAGCGCGACCTCGATATTGCTCGCTCGTTGTTTCCGTAAATTATAGTTAACTGTTGACTTGAGTCTGTGAGGTAACAAGCTTTAACGTTAACGTTAAGTGATACTCCGCAGTAGCTATACCTTCGTTATTTATTGCAATTCATCATTAATAAGCAATTCAGGACTTAGTATCAGCTAGTCATAGTCATTGCCTAAGTTTAGTTTTACCTACTTCGACATTATTTCATTTCATGGCCAATCTATCAGGTTTGGCAAACTTGTTTTAACAAGTCTCGTGTATGTTATCAGTAGGAGGTACCTATCCACTTACATGAATGACTGGAAAAAACAAGCTTTTAATCGACGATTTAATTATATCCAAGAAATGAGAGACAGGACGTCCGTCGTCCATGCAGCACATCTGTGGGTAGGTACGTAACTAGGTACACATATGTGTGTATTCTTTTGGTGGTCTAATTATGTAGATACTTTGAAAATTATGGGGATAATTTTGCTGATCCACATCGCCTTTTAAAGGATTTCACCCTAAAGAGTACCCCTATGAGATGAAAAATTAAACTCGCATTAAAAATCAGTCGACAGAGAGTCCCTTCTATGTATAGAGAGTCCCAATCAGGGGAATACGGAACTCTAGTGAACGCAACTCTATTGGAATCGATCCCGGTGAATGAAACGAATTTGAGAATTGATCTATAAACTCTATGTCTATAAATGAAATCGTATTGTTAAAACCTCGCACACCGCGTTCTATACCTAAGTGGTGTTACAGTCATGATCAAAAATATTAGAAGATGTCTTAACGGATCGTATACCGGTAATTATATTAGAAGACAATAGGAAATCAGTTGTGTCTCGCGTATAACCGCTCAATAGGACCGAGCGACGGGTTAATAATGTTATTGCCGCACACACAACGCGCGCCGAATCTGTCGAATCATCCAAATCTGGAAAAATAAAAACAAAATTCATTCAGTAATTGAATGATTCAATAAGAACAAAAGATAAATGAAAGACGAAACAAAAGGAGGAAAATCTAGTAAATCTAAGGGAATGAAAATTAAGCTCCTGTACCTTGTATTAGTCCCTAAAATCTAAGTGTCTTCTAAACTAAAATATGTGACATAAAACTTCCGTTAGGTGTTCCTTATTTTGGTATAGGAGACGCTTAAATTTTAAGGACTAATGGTGAAAACGGGCAGTAGAGTCCTAAAGCCGAATTTACATTATGACACTACTGTCATGCATGTTGAAATAAATTTCACGAAACTAGTTGCAGTACTCGTGAAATTAGTTTTGTGAAAATAATAGTGTCGTAAAATCAACAGTATCGCCATGGCTCTGTCACCATCGAACCTTTGTATGTAGATGCTTTCGCGACACTAGTTTCGTGTCGCGTTTTCATCGTGAAAGCAGTTGCATGACATTAGTTTTACAAAAAATATGCGCATGGCACGAAATTAATCCAGTGTCGCGAAATAAATGCATGCATTATGAAACTTCAAATTTACACGTGAAATTATTGATAAAATTAATGTCATGAAACTAATTTCGTGCCACTACTTTCGTAATGTAAATTCGGCTAAAAGTAAGTTCCCTTTATACACCGTGTTCCTGACGATATGCATTAATACTTCTATAGCTCTTGTTAAACATTTCGTACAAAAGAAGTACCTAGTAGTTTAAATGGCATAGTTTTTAATTTATTGGTAATTTAATTTTAACCAATTTAATGTGTAATAAACAGTTCCTTCATCTGCCCAGCTTTTTCCCAACAACTTTGGGGTCGGCTTCCAGTCTAACCGGATGCATCTGAGAACCAATGTTTTACGTGGAGCGACTGCCTATCCGATCTCCATAACCTAGTTAAGTACCCGGGCAACCCAATCCCCTTGGTAAGACGGGTGGTCAGACTTTCTGGCTTCAGACTGTCCGAAACGATTGCCAAAGATGTTCAAATGAAAGCCGGGACCCACCAATTAGATAAAAAGAACACTTCCTTATCTGTCTTGATATCACAACCTTCACAAGGTTCTCATCATGCAGCTCATTCAATGATATCAACAGTCGTTGTACTGCGTAGGTACTAATCAGTATATCAACAATACACAGTACATCAGACTTAATAACAATAATCCTTTAAATGATGATGATTGATGGATGACATACGTATATGTAGTACATTGTGACAGCTCAGCCATGTAGGAACCTGCTCACAATGCGGTAACCTCGCTCAGAAGATACGACCATCGTATCTTCTGAGCGAGGATCTTGATGTTGACTGGAAATATTTTTTTCTAAAACTACAATCAGGGTGGTACTTATCCTTTGAACTCCCGTCTTGTACACATTTTTAGCATAATTTGATTTTTATGTAAAAAGTTTAAAATTAATAAAAATGTCGGTCTTTTAAAACAATGCATAGGTAATGATATATTTTACAATAGGTTGCGCGAGTCCACCTATGCCTATTTCAATTCTGTAAATAGGTACAGACGACAGCAGGTCAACGTATACGAATCTGTCAAATTTTACCAGTCAAATATTGACCTACCTCCATTGTGATAAGGTTGAAAATCTATTGCAGAAATTTGACAGATTGTGGTAACTTGATGTTCTGTCGTCTGTACAAGACTCTCTTGAAATCCTAGCGACATCTGTTAAATTGTCAATTTATTTTAGAGCGTAAATTTTTCAGCTGATGGTCATGATCATGATCATCTTCACGTTAAAATTTATTTTCAATAAATTATTGAAGTATGTGCCTAAGTACCTATCATAAACATGAAGACGAATTAAGAACCACCGACTTTTTGGAAGTCGTTTGAAAATAAGTAGGCACTTAGATTTTAAATCTTCAAGCTATGATAAAAATATAAATTCACATTCTCGTCTTATCTAATCTATGGCAGAAGTTCCTGTCTGGGATAAAATCCAAATCAAACCAAACCATCTTCATAATCAATTTCATAACATATTGAAATACTTAGTGTTGTAATATTGCACAATCGTCTGCCTCGTGAAGTATTCTTCAAAGCGCCGCTGTTTTAAAACGCTCCTAATGAAGCGCTCCTTTTAGTTAGAATTTTATTTAATTGTTATCGGGCGGGCTACTAAAAGGAGCGCTCCGAGGAATAATAAAGGAGGCGCTTCGAGGAATACCTCGCCTCGTTGGTCTAGAACTAAGATTGTAATTTAACCGTAATATATGCAAGCAGTTTTTTAAACTTCATTTACATATTTCATTGTCCTGAACGTATTTTGTTTCTTATAAAAAATAGATAATTATTAAAAACGGCTCACGCAATCCAAAATGACTACCGAAAACCAAACATAATTGCATACGGACGGGAAACTACGAAACCCCACAATGAGCGTGGCCGACACGCTCTTGGCAGGTTTTTTCTAGATACGCTGAACACAGATGCTGATCTACTCTTTAGTGCGATTGTCAGATCTTGCGCCCAAAGCCCTAGCCTTTTCCCAACTATTTTTGGGGTCGGCTTCCAGTCTAACCGGATGCAGCTGAGAACCAATGTTTTACATGGAGCGACTGCCTATCTGACCTCCACAACCCAGTTTACCTGGGCAACCTGGCACCACCCTGTAAGACTGGTTGTCAGACTTTTGGCTTTTGAACCTACCACGTAACGCGACTGCCAAAGATGTCCAATGACAGCCGGGAGCCCTTTTATCGTGCCTTCCGAACACGGAAGAACTCCGTTATGAAGAATGGTCACCCTCCACGGACCGACCGCGCCAAGCATTGCTTAACCTTATGATCGATCGATCCGCGCGGCTTTGACTTAGCCACGAGCTCTTCTTGCGCCCAAAGCCCCATGCTAAAAAATAACCGCCTGCTTCACAGTACCTATTTATTATAGGATTTTTGTAGGAAGTATTCTTCGAAACGCCATTGTTTTGAAACGCACCTAATGAAGCGCTCCTTTATTATTCCTCGGAGCGCTCCTTTTATAAAATATAATTATAATTATTTATTTTTATAAAATAAATAACAATTTTATGTTTTGTAACGGATATTTTTTGGGAGTTTGAACACTGAAAAAGTAAACGCAGAAAAAATGCAAGTAGTAACGCAGTAGGGCAAGTGTTTTTTGTTAGTTTGAAATGAAAAAATGTAAACACATTAAAAGCAGCTGGAAATTGATTGATAAGGCGCGAGTAGAGAAAGGCTGTTTTTAGGGATCCGTAGCCGAAAGGCAAAAAACGAAACCCTTACAGATTCGTCATATCTGTCCGTATGTCACAGCCACTTTATTCCGAAACTATTAGGACTACATAGTTCAAACTCGGTAGGTAGATGTATTTTATTGACCGCTTTACGATTTTTATACAAAAATAATAATATTAGAGGCTCTCCATACATGGAACTGAAAATATATATTTTTTTTTTCATCACACCTATTCTTGTGTGGTATCTACATATAGATAGGTATTTAAAAATGAGATAGAGGTTTATAAAACCATTTTTTCTCAAAGTCAATAATTTCAAAGTAATACACTTTCAAAGTGCTAAAATTTGTGTAATTTCTAAACTACCAGAATAAAAAATCAAAAAAAATAATAATAATAGCGTCCTAGCCGATTGTCGGCCACGGCGGCTGTTCTCATATAAGGAGATCAGCCAGCTGCGCAGGACATATTATAGTGCACAAGCATTTGCGCAGACACAGGTGCACTCCCTATTTCCCTACTCTCTTAACCCGATGGGACGGCAATCCGACACGACCGGAGAGAGATCAGGCGCAGGACCGACATTAACGTGCTCTCCGATGCACGGGTGAATCAATCACCAATTTCCAACTCCGGGCTGCTTTGTGAAAGTTTCTAAAACCCACAAAGCGATTTCGGCCCGTCTCGGGAATCGAACCCGAGACCTCGTGCACAGCAGTCGGCTATGCGACCACTACACCAACGAGGCAGTTAAAAAAAAAGAAAAAGAAAGAAAAAAAAAAATATAAGTATGTTAAAAACAATCAACCAAAATTGGTTTGAACAAGATACGGTCAGTGGTTTTTGAGATATAGGTACTTAGCACTTTTTCAGGAACCGCAAATTATAACTGTTATTCATATAAGTATTTGTATGAAAAACAAAGTTATTTTTTGTTGTCGAGAAAAGTTTGTGTTTTGGCTAATTGTAGGTCATAGGTACGTTTATTTTTCATAAATAATGGAACGGAACCCTTCGTGTGCGAGTCCGTCTCGCACTCGGCCGGTTTTTTTTTAAAGCGACAATCAAAGCTACATGTGTTTGGGTACTGTACTGGGCTTATTTCCCAAAGAAAAATCTCCACAGCATTTTAGTGCTAATGGTCGGACGGACGAAACTATAAGGGTTCCCTGTTGACTACGGAACTCTTAATAGATTATATTAGGTTTTCTTTTTTAAGGCGGTTAAAAATAAAAAAAATGGGTCAGTGCTTACTTTCGTCAGATTAGATAACCTCAAATAATTAGGCTGACAGTGTAAATTCGTAGACTTCTTACAGTATCCAAGCTGGAC
Organism: Heliothis virescens; assembly: GCA_002382865.2. NCBI lineage: Eukaryota > Metazoa > Arthropoda > Insecta > Lepidoptera > Noctuidae > Heliothis > Heliothis virescens. The sequence goes on along the minus strand of NWSH02000519.1, from coordinate 8,281,305 downwards.
CAAAGCTCGGCCTCATAAACTCATAACTAACGTACGTAGGTACTAGGTACCTATTTGTAACTGCTCGTTTATTCCACGCTATAGCAATTAACGTTTTATTACTGCTCCACAAAACGCTAGTCCATTATTTTCATCAAGTGACACACGTTCTTGAGAATTCATTCTTAATTATTTTAGATTGAAAGAGGTAAAATATTTAAAGAGAATCAGGTAATACCAAAACAGTAGTCATCTACAAGATACAGACAACAGTAGGTCACGGTACCCAAATCTGTCAAATTTTACCAATCAAACATTAACCAACCGCTACTGTGATAAGCTTGAAAATCTATTGCAGAAATTTGACATATTGTGGTAACTTGATGTCCTGTCGTCTGTACTTTAATAAATAATTTAAAACATGGATTACTCCTTACTCCCGTAAGCTAGAAGACAACCACAAATAGGTAATTATTTATTTAAAAACATGTAACTGACCTTAACCGTACCGAATTTATCAAACAACCTAGAGACAAAGTAGGGAACCGATTTCAGATAGATATTTTCTATAAAGAGTGGAATGTTGCTTTTTGACCGCCCACGCCTGCTCAATTTTGATGATCGAGCAAGCGAAGGATTCTAAAATTAGAATCCTGACCGTGAGCGAGGGCTTGTGGAATAAAGAAAGCTATTAAAATAATACAACAAGAAGCAGAAGGTTCCAAGTCTGAGTTTTTAACAAATTAATAAAAACTTTTTTACAAAAACTTGACTTCACAAAACACAGAAAGGGATTGGGCGGTTGAAAAGCAACTTTGCACTCTTTATAGAAAATATCTATCTGAAATCGGTTCCCTATTTAAGGTTGCCAACTTTTTCTACAAGTAATAAAGTATATTCAGGTCTAAGAAGAATTTTAAGCAGTATTTTAGAAAAATTAACAGTATTTGATTTACTTATTGTTTTAAACACATATTTTTAGAGCTGTTTTTGCATTCTGATGCTGTAACTGAAAAGTATTTTGTATGAAAATGAACAGTATAATTTGGTGAAAAACAGTATAATACTGTTCAAAACAGTATGGTTGGCAACCCTATCCCTACTTTCAAAGCATTTAGGGTAAAAACAAACGAATAAACAAAAATGTTTCCTCTTTATTCTTTTAAGTAGTAGGTGTCTATTAATAGAAATATCGACCGTCGCCGTCGTCCCGTAAATTTTTACACAAAAAGGTCTCTACTAACTACTAATCTACTTCTTAAAATAANTCCCTACTTTCAAAGCATTTAGGGTAAAAACAAACGAATAAACAAAAATGTTTCCTCTTTATTCTTTTAAGTAGTAGGTGTCTATTAATAGAAATATCGACCGTCGCCGTCGTCCCGTAAATTTTTACACAAAAAGGTCTCTACTAACTACTAATCTACTTCTTAAAATAATAATTCAACTGATAAGGTAACTGTTATTATAGTATTCACATTGATTTTTAGCCGCGTTTGATTTTGAAAATTGTTTTTTTTTTTTAATAAAAAGTTTTATCGGTATTGTTTAACCCTAGTTAAGTGCCTAAGTACTTGCCTTGTTAAATGGAGTTATAAGTATTCTTTCTTCTCCTTATTCACCTACCTTACCCGTTTCAATAAGCAAAACCACACCCTGCGATAGGTTGTTATGCTCCCAGATAGATTACTAATTAAAAAACAAAACAAGTTAGGTACCTATCTAATAACTTATACCTCCGTACATTTTGTTTTGTTTTTCAGATGGAGCTTCAGTCTATTCCGTCGTGGTTTCAAACATGGCCTCACTGTGGATGACCTGTGGCGAGCCCGGGATGGCGACAATTCAGGCCGTCTGGGTGACCGCCTTGAACAAGCGTGGCAGGAAGAGCTAGACACAGCTAAGAGAAAGGGCATCAAGCCATCGCTATCGAAAGCCATCGTACGATCGTTTTGGGTCGAATACTTGTTATGTGGCCTCATTGTTGGCCTATTATTCATATTTTTGTGGTAACTATATGATAGAATAGAACATCACCATATCATCACACATTTATTTAGCTTGGCCCAACAATATTTTATATAAATAGTGCCGGGGAGCCTTCCAGCTTTACTTGCCCTCCCAGTGGGAGGGCCACGTAAAGCCGGCGTCCTCGAATGCTACTCAGTAACAGTCGAATATAGTATAAATCCACGTCAGAGGCCGTCAGGCTGATTTGAGAAAACTCTGACACTAGGGCTCGTTAGGTGATTAAACCTGCAGCTGACTCGATAAGAAGAAAAACAAAACCGACTTCACAAAAAAACACTGAAAGGGATAAAAAAATAAAACTTTTCAC
>NWSH02000519.1:8251138-8264173 GCA_002382865.2 Heliothis virescens | reverse complement strand
AGGAAAACTATAAAAACTAGGATAACAAAGATCTGGAGTACCTGGTGACCCTGATTAGAAAAACAAAAGCCCAACCAAACTATTAGAGGAATCAACATAACGCCTTAGGTAGATATCAATAAGCTCACGTTTCTACAAAAAGAAGTGAAATCCCACCAAAACATTCTGTAAAAAAACTAGCCAATTCTCGCTGAAGTCGTTGTTTATCTCTAAAAAGTAATGAAATCTAGACAAAGTCGTGCTGAGTCTAAGGATTCTTACTGCGGTTCTTTACTATTATTATAGTTAATGCTATATGACTGGCCGGTTGATCATTCTTTAAACGTTAGTGAGTACAAGTCAACGGCCAGTCATATAGCAATAACTATAATAGTAAAGAAATCGCCGTAGGAATCCTTAGACTCAGCACGACTTTGTTCTAGATTTCATTACTTTTTAGAGATAAACAAGCAGCTTCAGCGAGAATTGGCTAGTTTTTTACAGAATGTTTTGGTGGGATAATATTTACAAATATCTTGATATTATTTGAAGGCACAGTATTTTTCTAGGTATGCACTTATGTAGGAGCCTATAGCATCTTCAGAATCCTATTATATTATATACTTGCTTCCGCCAGCGATTTATGTAAGTATGTTACGGCTAATACCCAAGCGCGGCTACCACCTAGTTTATGCCGGTTAGAACTAGGTATAGACACTTACTCTACTTATTTAGGTTTAACCAAGAGTAAGTGTCTACACCTAGTTCTAACCGGCTAAACTAGGTGTAGCCGCACTTCGGGTAATTAGCCGTAACATGTATATTAAGGTACGTATTCTCTATTTGAGTAGGCACTTATTCCAAGGTAAACAATCTTGAACAATGATTTTTAACAATATAATTATGAACTGTTAATTTTTACACATTTACATATTTAACAAATAAACTATTGTTCCTTAAATAATGATTTAATTAATTAACATAAGTACTTTGATTTTTACCGCATTTGATTTTTAAACTGAGGATTTAAATAGAAAGTCATACCAAGATTGTTTATTTATCTTTGGGCGGCGGAAGCGTGGCGAAATGTGCGAACGCACATGGCTTCGTGGGATCAATCCACTTATATTAAACTGGTTCTCTCCCCACGATTACACGTCGCGTCCGGGAAAAGCTTCTTCCGTACTAATCAAAAGATTACCTCCATATTAGCTTTATGACTCGGGTATCTTGGCTTCTAAACAGAGAAAAGAATTTTTCAAAATCGACCATATATATGTATGACGGACCTCTGTTGGAGCGCAATGGTCTCGTGCGCCAACGAGGATTCGCGTAACTGACGGACTTGCCGAACTGGATGGTCCCGGTTCGATTCCCGGAACGTCAACATTGATGGTGATGAGCATGTTTGTTGGCTTGGTCTGGCGTGTGTATAATATTGTATTTATTTATTAAAAACTATATACGTGTTTATTATGTAGTCTTATCAGTGTTGTGTTACACCCATAACACGAGTACATTTATAGCTTAACCATGGTGGGCTAACGAATGTGTGTGACAAAGGTGTCCCTCATATTATTATTTTTTAGGTGATCCCGATTTAATTATATATTATTAGTACAGAAGTATTTGAAGATAAGCATTATGAGTGTATCTAATAACCATTTTTTTATTTTTATTTAGCATATTTTTGTTTGTTTTGTTTGTTTCAATGACTCTACTACGCCATTGAAATGACCAGACTAATAAAACTTAAAAATTTGAATATCCTTCAAAGGATAGGAATTTTGTAATGCAAGAAAAAATATATAGCTATATCGAGTCCACGCGCATTCGTATTTATATTTATATTGTTTAATATTGTAGGTCAGTTACTACAACCAAAAGAAAAAAATCTTTTATTCGATGTCAATAGACTAGCTCGGGGGGGGGCTTTTAAAACGTTTTTTGGCAAATAGCAACAGTATTTTATTATATGTGGTCATTAAATCCTAACTCTGTTCCAAATTTCAGCTCTCTGACTTTATTGGAAGTACTAGTTCTATTTTGATGATCATGAGTGAGTGAGTGTCGAAAATACGAAACTTTGCTTTCGCTTAACTTCGAAATTAAATGACCTACAGACTTGAAATTCTGGGTTTTACGTATGTGATTATAGCTTTCTGGATGATGAAAATTTCGGCGTTCTGGTACTATCCAGAGGTTCTCAAACAGAGGCCTGAAAATGCGTCGAAATGGTTCCAGTAAAGGATGGTACGGCAGTGTTTGCTTTGCGCTCGACTTGGCGGGGGCACTGCCGTGCCCCCAAATAGACGGCGAAGTAATTTCTTTCACGTCGATGTGACATCAACAATGCTGTTTATGAAATGAAATAACAAGGTCGAAAGGCATTCTTCTTAATAAACTTGCTAACTATCTACTAATATTTCACTAGACATTCACCCACATGTGTACCTACCTATTTATGCTTTTGTTTAGGGAGAAGTGGAGACTTCTGGAAGTTTTGAAGAGGTATCAAAATCGCCACTGTTTGCGGAACTATTGCAAGAGGAAGAGCAGCCAGATGAACCGAAAGCGCAATATCTCCGGCAGAGAACACTTTCTATACAGGTATGATCGTTACCGATAATAAAGTAATTTCTTCAATAGATTTTTTGAAACAAGTGGAAGGTTAACATGCGCCTATAACCACTACAACCAAAGAGATTCAAGACTAATGTTTAATGTCTTTGACTACAACACTTACTTTTTCAAACAATGATAATGTCTCCAAATTCATCTAATAGGTAGGTATACCTATATCCTTTTCACTTGTACTTACATAGAAATAATCAGAATGAATCATCATACATGCTCAATATTGAAAGATACTCAATACTTACCTAATAAAATTGAATGTAATGAGACTACGTCGTCATAATTATTATCTAAGTGCTAATTTTTTAATTAGAAGTAAGTGACTAGGTGATTCTTTATCGTACGATGATAATATTATTACTATTCATAACTAATTACGATGATCCTCTTAAAGATAGAAATAAAATGTGGCATAGCACTACACCTACACATCTGTCTGATGATAATTTTTGTTGATTACTAGGTGGGCGCGTACCTATGTCTGATAATTCTAGCAAGTCACTGATTGCTTAACTGACAAGTCAGACCGTTTTCGAATGCAATTCAATCAAGGGGAATGTTTTTTTTTATAGTCCCACACAAGTACCAGTACTATACAAGAAGGCGGTGCTCCCGAAGCGGAAGAACAAGAGGAGTCTGCTGAACTTACAGGGACAGGTAATTATCAGTTGATGGATGGAGCAAGATCAAGCCTACATTGTACAGTCAACTCCTAAAGTCGCTGTCCTGACACATCCATTCAAAGTTCCAAAACTGCTGTACAACGTACCTAGATACCATAAATTGCTTGACAGCATAAACACCAGAATTCACGTTCTAAAAGTAGCTAAGCAGTAAATTGGCAAAAGTAGCTTAGCAACCAGAACTCCAAAAGTAGCTATACAGTACTAAGTACACGCAGTTTTGCCACTTTAAATATGTATGTAACTTTAGAAGTTAACTGTACCTTAAATGTGGGGGTCATTACTGTAGTGTCTAGGCATAAGTTTTTACTAGGTTTATTTTATATCGACCCCGACGAAAGGTTCACATGCACTGGTATCTCAATAATATAATCTAGTTTCTAAGAATAATGTTTTTTTCACAGGTCGAGTGCCAGGTGCGGTGTATCGACAATATTTCCGCGCCGGTGCCGGGTGGTGTCTAATACTGGGGACCACAATTAGTATTATCTTGGCACAAGTCGTTACCTCGGTCAGCGACTTGTGGCTCACCCATTGGTAATTATTTAAAATGTGGCTGTCTTCTGATAACAGATCATGAAGATCATGGTCTGTTTTAGTTGGCTCAATGGTCCGCCCCGGATGCAACAAGGGGTGTCAATTTGCGTTCCGTTATTACCCCCTGCCTTTATTCTATTACTAGACCTTAAACTGAAAAAAAAAAAAATCATTCTCGCCCCCTCTTGTTCACACGTACTCTTTTCCTTTTCACGTATACCACCACTGTTTGATGATTGGATTTTGATGAACCTAGGGAGTAAATAAGAATCAACTCCAAGTCCATTACTTATAATTTTCAGGATGAATGATGTTGAAACCAGGCATATAGTAATGAAAGAACACCAAAACGAAACTGCTTTCAATAGCCTTTTGAATGGCAACTTTACCAGCGAGGGTAATGATACCAATGGAGCAGTGACAACTGAACTGCCCACTACTTTGCCGCCCGCCGCGATTACCAACGTGACGGTCATTGACACCATGGTGAAAACAGTTTTAGCTATGCAGAACATCACAACAATATACGAACCTCTGAACCATGAATATTATATTTATATCTGGGCGATTGCAATTTTGGGATGCATCCTTCTTACGACTGGAAGGTAAGGCCATACAACTTAGTATCTTTGAATTGTATGTAATTGTAGTGTATACTAGTAAACATACAATAATAGTACCTACTCTATCTAGTATAGTATTCACTGTATAAAACCTGAAACGGTACAAATACGTAAACCTCACCGGCAATTACATGTTTGAGCCGTTTAGGGTTGAAATATTGGGACCATCATGGAGCACATGCCCACAGACTTTTACGAGAAATAAGTAGGCACTTAGTGAATCCACTCGTGACCAAAGGCCTTTACTTCAGCCAAATAAATTTGCATCGCATTCCAGCGTGGCAAATGCAGCCCGCCTTTTGGGCACGTTAGCCCGCTGATAGCGATGCGGTTTTCTGATACGTAATTTTAATTTTATTTAATTACGTTTTTCTTTTTCTTCTTTAGTAACTAAAGTTACTATGAACGTTAATTTCAGATCGATGTTGTTCCTGTGGGTATGCATGCGAAGCTCCATCAGGCTCCACAACCAGATGTTCAGTAATATCCTGGCGGCGACCATGCGCTTCTTCGATACCAACCCTTCGGGACGTATTCTAAACAGGTTTTCAAAAGATATGGGCGTCGTCGATGAGATTCTACCAAGGATGTACTTAGACAGCATACAAGTATGTAACTAACTACTTACATAATATACTAAGAAAAAAAATATTTCCTCCTTTATTATATTAGTATTGATGACCTGTCGATTTTTTTTTTCACAGATATTCATGGTGATGTTGGGAATCCTGGTGATGGTGGCGATAGTCAGCCCTTACATGTTGCTTACAACAGCGGTTTGCGGAATCCTCATGTATATTTGGACAATTATATTCCTCAGCACAGCTCAAGCGTTAAAGAGGTAAAGTCAATAGCAAAAGTCTCCAAACGTAGTACCTACCTAGGCCTTATATGTAGCTGATAATGAACTTATGTATTTTGTGTGTAGGGTGGAAGGTACGACCCGCAGTCCAGTATTCTCTCACGTTTCTGCGACTATGGCGGGACTCAACACGGTACGTGCGTGTGGCGCTCAGGAGATGCTACGAGACCAGTTCGACGATAAGCAAGACGTACATACTGCCGCCTGGTAAGTCATGCATAGAACCTAGTAAAAGAAAATTTATAATATTCAATAATCTAAATGCTATCAATCGATTCTAGAAAGGAATAAGACGCCTTCACTTTTAAGTTACTTACAATGTTTCCTAATCTGATTTCGATTATCGTGGGCAGGGCATACGCATGAACTAAGTCATCGCATGAAATAAGAAACAATTTCAATTGTTCCTTCTTTGGTTTCAGGTACTTAACTATCGTCACAAATACCGCATTCTCCATTTGGCTGAGTCTTATATGTGCAATTTACGTTGTAATTGTTGCATACACATTTTTGTTCCTTGACGATGGTAAGATTTCCTTCCTAAGAGATTTTTTTTATTTTTTTGTATAGGAGATCTAACGTTATACTTAAGGAAGGGTAAAACGTTAAATTTTCGAAATGTCCCAAAAGGTCTACAAAACATTTTTTTTTTATTTCGATTTAATAGGGACAACACAATCTGGCAACGTGGGTCTTGCAATAAGTCAGGGTCTCATCCTGGTGAACATGGTGCAATACGGAGTGAAGCAGACGACGGAGGTGATCTCCCAGATGACGAGCGTGGAGCGCGTGGTGCAGTTCACGTCGCTGCCGCGCGAGCAGACGGCCGGGCCCGCGCCGCCGCCCGCCTGGCCCACGCGCGCCCGCCTCGTCTTCCGGGACCTCTCGCTGCGCTACGATAAGGATGCCGACCCCGTCTTGAAGAAACTTAATATCGTTATCGAAAGTGGATGGAAGGTATGATGTAGCTTAATCTTATATTCTAGTAAAAATATCACCACGATTTCTTGTTCCTAACGTCTATTCCAACTATTTGAAAGTAGGTATCTCAAATAAGCGAATACCTATCAAACAATACTTATATTGAACAATAATTTAACAGGTCGGAGTGGTTGGCCGTACGGGAGCTGGTAAATCTTCACTGATATCGGCGCTGTTCCGATTGGCGCCCATCGAGGGAAACGTTTTTATTGATGACGTTGACACGGGTGAAATCGCTCTCAAGGTACGAATTAAACTTTTACTAACGAACTTTTGTTTATTTATTTTTGATTCTACTCCCACGATTAACTTTTCTAACTATTGTTTTTCACAGGAGCTGAGGTCCAAGATCTCCATTATTCCTCAAGAGCCAGTATTGTTTTCCGCTAGTTTGCGCTACAACATGGACCCATTCGACAAATACACTGATGCTGATATTTGGACAGCTTTGGAACAGGTACATACATCCACAGGTTCAATATGTGTTAAAATTATCTATAAGGTTAATACTGAGGTATTGAGTGTGTGTGTTTTTTTTATGTTAAGGTGGAGCTGAAGCGCAGCGTGACTTCGTTGTCGTCGGCCGTGCAGTCCGGAGGTTCAAACTTCAGTGCTGGCCAGCGACAACTGCTCTGCTTAGCCCGCGCCGCACTCGGCCGTAATAAGTTACTTGTGCTTGACGAAGCTACAGCCAATGTTGATCCTAAGTAAGAATAATATTCCAGAAATAATTAATTACATATGCTGCCAGTTAGAATGAAGAGCTTTAACACTTTATTTTTTCCTACAGTACGGATACGCTCATTCAAAAGTCTATTAGAACACACTTCGCGGAGTGCACGGTAATCACGGTAGCACATCGGTTGCACACAGTCGCTGACTCTGACAGAGTTGTTGTAAGTATACGTAGTTACTATTGAAATGATTCCATATTTATACGTCAATATTCTTGTGTCAAATTCCTAGTGCGTATAGTACACTAAGGCTCCTTTTCCTGTCATGCGGATTTAAGTCCGCACGCGGATCTCGTCCGCATGCGGGCTGCCCGCATCGTATGATTTCATACATGTTTTTCCTATCATGCGGGTAGCATGCGTGCTGAATGCGGATTGGCTGCGGGCGCACACCCGCGTGCGCGCTATCCGGATGCGGCTATCTGTCAGGTCAACGTATACGAATCTGTCAAATTTTACCAATCGAACATTAACCTACCTCCATTGTGATAAGGTTAAAAATCGATTGCAGAAATTTGTACACCACTATAGCGACTGGCGACACGCAAAACACTGCAGCAGCAAACGATATCTTAGTCCTGCGTGTGGCCCGGAGCGTGCTATCACCCGCATGCGGACGAGACCCGCGTCCGGGCTGAAATACGCATGACAGGAAAAGGGCCTTTAGTACCATCGTTCTTTTAAAGTGAGGGGGGGGGGGCAGTAGGTTCGATTCCTGATACAAATGTTATTTTTGCGAGAAGTTTGTATAGATACAATAATAGGTTTGTAACTAGCCAAAGTGACCACTGAAAACTGTTCGGTTTAAGTTCAAAAAGTGAACCCAAACGAGCGCGAAATTTTATAGTTACAAAAAATTATAACCCTCTGTAAAGTAACAAGGAGCCATGAGCGTAGCGATGGCAACTTTTTTTTCGAAATCCGTACGTCATGTATTAACCTGAGAGCTAGTGAACCCTCCGACTAACGGTCGGCCTGTAAGGCTAGAAATTTGTGAAGTGATGAGTCATAGTACACCAAGGCCAACAGCAAAGACCTGGCAGGTCTCAGCCCTGCACATCATCATGCATTTTATTTTTCAAAATGTAAAATTTGTGAAGTGATGACTCATCACTTCACAAATTTCTAGCCTTACAGGCCGACCGTTAGTCGGAGGGTTCACTACCTCTTGGGCTATATGTACGTGCAAAATTCGTACATGACTTACGGATTCTGATATGCGTTATTTTTTTTTGTAATTTAATAATTGTTCTTCCCAGGTGATGGAAGCAGGCGAGATAGTGGAATGTGGGCACCCGCACGAGCTGCTGCAGCAGCCCGAGGGCCACTTCAGCCGCATGGTGCAGCAGCTGGGCCCCGCGGCCGAGCAGAGCCTGCGCGAGCTGGCCGCCGCCGCGCACGCCGCACACATACGTTACGTGGACGCAGACGATAATAACCAACAATAGTACTTACTGCATTGTTTGCTTATCTACTTAATTTACAACCTTTTATATTATCAATTTAGTCTAATTGTTGTAGCAAATATGTTTATAGGGTGTGATTTGCGATAAGCACGACAATATGTGAGAAACAGAGGCCTTTTTATCATGTCGCATTGTTTTGATATACTTATTAGATTGTCTCAAAGATTTAATAATATTTTAATTAGGACATTATAATGTTGATTAGTTATAAATATAGGCATCTTGTGTTTATGTGCCTTCGGTGTACAAACTAAATATTTAACTTAAAGATAGGTAGGTTTTAAATTATTTTTCTAATAATATACATATGTATCACAAATAGGTGATATAGTATAAGTATACGTAAAACTTGATTGTTATTATTAAATCTTCAAAATGATGTAGGTATTTTTAGCCTCAAAGATAGAGCTGTGACTGCCAACGATAAACAAGAATGTAATTAAACTTTAAGTATGTACTTAATTTAAAAAAAAGCCTGCTTAAGTTATTTGCAAAGACGCGACGTTCACGCCGCGTAGTCGCGGCGTCTGCGCGACGCACACGCTAGTGTGAAGGCGCTCTAAGTATGTACTTACGACGAAATAATCACAAACTTAAATATTTATAGAAGTTAAAAAAATACACATAATGCACAAAATATAACCAACATTCCAGCCACCTATTTATACTATATACACATACTCATATGTTTTTTTGCAAACAATTCTGAGTCTGTACTTATTGAATGTGACTTAAGCCTTAACTTACAAAATATACACTTAATGAAATACATTGAGATTACTGTCAAATGTAAATGTGTCTTAAATATATTATTGTGATGTTTTCTGAAATACTTTTATTTTTTTTATACCTTTCCCCTATCACATATCAAGTCTTTTTTCAAACGCATTAGACCCGCTTGAGGATAGTAAGTAAAACAAAATAAATAATGTGATGCACTGAGTATATTTCATATAAGCTGGACTTTCCCATTTTTGACAAGATCTGCAATAGGTTTATACTGCAAGATGTGTTGTGATCCCTCTGCAACAAACATAGTTGTAGGTTTAAACGAAAATACCACAAAGGCACAAAGGTCCAGTATGTAGATTTTTATGACTGCACTAATCCAAAGTAGTTGACAACACAAGTTATTTAACTTAGTACAATGTGGTAAGAAACTCTAGCTTTAGCTTTGATTTTGCTCATTTCCTTGTTTCAGGAAAGTCTATTCCTCTTATTTGTGAAACTATTAGTTACATTACTCTGAGCACATCAATAAAAACCCGAATTCCATCTGAGTTGCAGTTAAAGATAAAAAATCTGACTATACTGTGCATAGTGGGAGCAAATATAGCGCATACCAACCTTCCAAGTCTATTTCTTCATCCTCTCCAGCTAGGTCTTCCAGTACTACTCCATTCACAGTTTCATTAGCTTTTAAGAACACATGGCTTTGCATATTAGGATGTTCGGCCATCTTGTTAATTTCAAACATTTGCATATTCCCTGGCATTTTATCTAAAACTACTGTCTTCATATGATTCTCCATATTCAACAGATATTCTTGTGCATACTTGTATTCTGATGGGGTCAAGAAGTTGGTTCCTGAATCCATCCTGCGTCTTTCTTCATTTAATATTGGTATACAATATTTTTCTATTTTGTTTAATCTAGTTTTAAGATAGTTGCATATAATAAATTTTATTCTACTCAATTCCATTTTATGGATAGTTGCACGTAAATCTGTTTTTGGCAGTTTGTTTATATTACGCTCCATGTGTTGTATTTGCCCTAACATACATTCTACCATATCATTACGGTGCGGCAATATTTCTGGAGCCAGCTTTTCATTTTGCCAGGCATTTTGGAGAGTTTTGAGAACTACTTCAGCAGTTATTTCTTCTTCTTCGTTCTCACTTAGTTCAATGTTATCATCAGTGAGATCCATCTTAAATCTATATGACAGTAGTTCACAAGAATATTAAAACTAACTTGCTCACTTGATACGACGGTTAAATGGATAAACAAATAAATAGTTGCCAATTACTGATACAAAAACAATTTTAAACAATAGTTAAGTTTTACTCGAGCAAAAATCCCATCTTTCTTCTTGCTTGTGACAGTGACAGTTGACGGTTGACAGTACAAGCGTTGCCAATGCTAGTAGTCCAAATTCCCCAAAAATCTAAGTGAAATTCCCCAGATTTGTGGAGAATAAACTTCGAATACCCCACATAATATTATCTACAGAAAAGAAGCCAGATTGAATAAAATTTCAATAATATTAATGTAATTATTTATTTCCACCAGAACTAGGTGCAGTTTTTTGCTATATAGTTGTAGATAACATGATTTTAGACGGATTTAATTTTAAAGCATAGGTATTACGCAACGGTTGCGAACTATCAGTTGCTTGTCGGAGTGACATTTCTCCGATGTTCTGAACGGCTTAGCGCGTCGCAGTGCACCCCGGGTGTATGTTCTGAACGCAGCATAGATGAAATTATGAAATAATTAAACTTCAAACTGCCGATTGTCAAATTCTACAGGACTGCGGGTCAATTGTAGGAATCCCCGCATTTTCCCCATATGACAACAGTCCCCACTCGACATGAAATTCACTTGACACTATAAGTACTGACTAGTGTTGCCAGGGCACATGAGCCAAAAGTTACGTTTGCAGCAAAATTGCGCGCCAGAACAATCATGGACCATGGTCAAAGAGATCATGGTTTTAGCACGGTTTTAACGCACATGTACATATTACTCGCACATGTACAGTCACTGTATACTTACCTATATTAGTGGAAAGTTCTCATCAATATCAATATGTATAATAAGCTCAAACACGAGGTTGTTGCTACCTCGTGTATACCCATACCGAACATACCGATTGGAATCCCTCGACTCTCTCGTCCCCATCATCAAGTCATCTTTAAACCTTCACATTTTATAATGTTATGAGTTATGAGACATATTATATCCATGTTAAGTTTTACTCGTTAAATGCCTACCACTTTCGAAACACAGTTCGAAAGTTGCCCTCGATTTCTCAGTGTTTCCATGATCAGATCCTAAACCTGATGACAACCCTTTGGGAAGTATACCCTTTTTAACAAAAAAATAATTGTTCAAAACGATTGGGCAACCATGGAGATTTGCGAGAAAAAATACAAACATCTGAATTGAGAATATCCTCCTTCTTCCTTTTTGGGCAGCCGGTTAAAAATTAAAATTGAGCACGTTTTAACAAACATCACGTAGCAGGATTCACAGTTTACAGATGTTACCATGACCGGCTAACAAATAACGAAGTTTCAATATTATTGAATCACTTTGCCCGGTCGAACCTGCCTTAATCATTCTGTCCATCATATATAACCGTTCTTTATACTGTGACCACGGCCCACATTCCCTTCACGTGCAGCACACAGCACAGCTTTTCTGTCCATTTTTTTTAGCTACCAGTATCATCACTACATAGCATAAAACAAAGTCGCTTTCTCTGTCCCTTTATCCCTATGTAAGTAGTTAGCAGCCCCGGATCTTCAATTTTTTTTAGGCGGGGCAAAAACTGAAATGTGCCGCCCCCGCCGACTTATATTTATTTTTCTTTTATTATCTTTATAATTTCATTATTTCAGCTATCAGATGTCCACTAGGGGTCAATACGACCAAACTTGAACTATTCCTCGAGTTACTATATCAAGATTGTTTTTTGGACGGGTGATGGAGGATGTTGGCAAATTAAAAAAAAAGCGTTTTTTTTTATATATTTAAAGAAAATAAAATCAGCAGAAAATAGTTACAAGATGCCCGAGCGGAGCAAGCGCGACCTCTTTTGTTATTTTGAGATAGGACTAAACATAAACAAACAGTAGGTTGCAATTGCAGGACGCGAGCGAAGCGAGCGCGATTTTTTTAGTTTAATGACAAAAAAGAAGAACAGGAACTAACTAGGACGCGAGCGAAGCGAGCGCGAAATTTTTGGAAAAGTCGGATTGCAACCTGTCTTTATTTATTGTAAAATGAAAGTAACTTTAAAAAGTTCAGTGTGATCGTAATTTCCTGGTAATGATTCGGGGGCCCCGGGGCGCAGCCCCTGCTAGCCTCTTCGTAGCTACGCCACTACATGTTAAAACTTTTATTTTATCCCGTTTAGTGTCCCGTTAGTGTTTTGTGAAGTCGGTTTTTATTTTTTTGCAAAAAGTTTTTTATTTTAAGCTTTTCAGTTTTTGGGTCTAAAACTATAATATTTTTAATATGCACAGTGGCTAACCCATAATGTAGCTAAATACAAGGTAGCTGCTATCAACTGTTGGAGTTCAAACTGCACTTTGCCTTCGCTATCAGGTCAGAAATGATAGTCTTAAGTATTTCGGTGTAAAAAATAAGCCCAAATACTTAGTTGCTATATACCGATGTGAAGTTCCCCTGATCTTTTGTCGTCTCCAACATCAGGTAAGATCCAAACCTTCACGGTCATACAGACTCATTCGATATACAAAACTAAATTTCAAGTTTTCACCTGATGCTTGCCTACAATTTTCA